>CANYBF011076139.1:0-11363 GCA_948192965.1 Dalechampia spathulata
TCATAAACATGACATAGCATGACATGGTGACATAAGGAGAATATAATTATGATGCAATACGAGAAAAAGGATATATGATCATGCTGGGCATAATGATATAAATTCCTACGGGAATAAAATAATATTTTATTATAAGATAAATGAATTGAGATTGAATTTGAATGAGCTCATATGGTTTGAAATAAAATTATAGTATAATGGAAGACCCAGTAAATGCACATTAACGAATATGATGAACGAGTAATAAGATGGAGAATGCATAACATAAAATGCAATTCTCATACACTTATTTTTGATATTCCATGACATGTAACATACTATGATTGGATTTTACTATATGATTAAATAACGCAATTATTCTTAAATAGTAAATTCTGATGGGAATGAGATCATAGTCGTGATAAATATTGCATACCTTTATGACATATTATGAAAATAAAGTATGTTTGTTATTTAGCATGTTCATTTATTGGTATCCCCATTTTGTGAAATATAAATGCTTTAACTTTTAAACTAGCACCACTGAGTTTATTCTCAGTGTTTGTCAATTGATAAACGTAGGATCAAGCAAGGTTACGGAAACGGAACCTCAGTAGTGGCTGGACATATCGGCATTTAGTTGGTAAATGCTTTAAGTATTTCCACGGACTTCTATCGTTATTAATTATCATGCAACTATTTACATAATGAACTCTGGCAATCAAATAAGCTATTTTGGTAAAATTAAATAAATGTAAAATGATGAATGTGTGTATGTTATAAAGATGATTTGTAATATAAATAATAAATGGATTAAACAAATGTAAAATGTATCCGGTTGTTGTAATATATATATATAAATTTTTATAGATTGTATGAGATCCTTTGTAGGATAATTATTAATTTTCTTGATGAGAAAATTAATAGTCATTCTATGGGAGCATGTTACGCAGTCGGAAGACGTGACAGTGTATGATAAAAATGAGGATATGATATACACTTCCATCTAATTCATCATACATGAATAAGTTATGTAACAATCACATTTTGACCATTAAGTCAATTAATTTCATAAAAAAAGCCGTATATACCATGCATGTAGAACATGTCATCTTAGATCACTTGTATCTTGAGTTCTACTCATCAGATTTTTGTGATCTTGGTATCAAATCGAAGCTCTTTTCATGCTTGTTATAATGAACATAAAAATCTAGGTTAATCAACATTGGAAAGGTCTCATAACCATAAAACATTATTTAATCAACATTAATTCATAATAATCATTCCCTTACTTTTAGTATATGACTTTTTGGGTTCTTAGTATGTTGGTAACATATGAATCTATTATTAACTCCATTTAATAACATCATATGTAAATCAGGAGTGGTGTCTAATTATACATCATGACTACCCAAATGTCAAGAGGTCATTAGTTTAACTACAACCCTTCCATATCAGATTCCATTCAATAAAATCCTTTTACCATCCACTATCTCATTTAGGTTTAAGTGTGGATTAATATCAACTCAATGCATAATCAAGTGTGTTAGACCATGCCTTAAATTTGATGTTTCATATACCATAATCTTTATTCCCAAAATTCCCTTATGAAACTCATTCATCAATATGCATTCTACTCTAAACAAAGATTCCTGAATAAAGAATATTACATGAATCATTGAGATAAAACCCCTACATTTAATCTGGGGTGATGAATCCTTTATTGATAAATAAATACCTTTAACTACTTCACACTATATACAACGTCCAAGTTATGAATGCCTCCTGTGGAGGAATAAAACATAGGAGTCAAAATATAGTGATTCATAATTAAGATAATCTTATTATCTCAAGTCTTAAGGATGCTTGCACTACTGATATGAGTGAAATATAGTTGACAGACATAGATCAATTATCCATATTGATGGTTCTCCCAAATGATAGTAGTTTTTATTTACTACTTATTGAAAGCATACAGATAATTGTAGTAAGATATATATCCTATGAGGATTGATGGCTTATCCACCACTACTTGGATTTCCAATCTGTTTAAGTAACTATAATGGTTTGGTATTTGGAAGTGAGTAATTATATAAATAAGTGAATAAGAAAGTGAAATGGAATCAATAGTAAGAAGCATAGGATTTGAGATCATCATCACCAAACTAAGATAACAGTCATGTGCTTATTACCACCCAAAATATCTAACAGCATTGATCACCTCTCTTAAGGTGAAACCAACTAGTTTTTGTTCTAATCTTTGAATCACTCTCTCAATTTATTTTCTTCAATTAGAGAAACCATAAAGCAATCATACAAGAGTTATGAACATGTAGATCTCTCATACACACCTACCTAACTTGAATGAATAAGCATTTCATAATTCAACTCTCGTTACAATTACAAAGCCTAAGAAATCATTTAGAAAGCTAACCTGTAGAATTAAACATCTCCCAATGTTCAAGCATTATATAATCCAACTCTCATTGCAATCATAAAGTAAATATTTTATTTCTAAAACCAATCTTTAAATTTAAATATTCATAATAACATAGCAAGCATAATCAGTTATCCCAGCAAGGGATTCCAGAAATCACCCTACAATGGAGTACTTAGCCATTCATGGCTTATAAGAAAAAAAAAAGAAAAGATGAAGATACAGCTAAAAAGAACACTGTGGAGAAGAATGAGTGATCCAATGGTGGTTTATGGATCAACCTTGATTCCCTCCTAAAATCCTTGAGTGGAGGTCACCATTTGCCCTATCTTGAGTTTGTCCATTTCTTTGCCCACTACTCTTCTCGTGATGTGGACTCTATTACCCATTAAAGCTCTTTTAAAAATTTTTGTTTTTGCTCCCCCCATGGAACCCATTTCTCCACTCTATCTTCTGTTAAGCCCTACTTAAATTCTATTCAATAATTACAAGTCCACAATCATGGAGTTGGATGCCACAATCATGGCCTTGCTCTAGATGGCTTCTTTATGGTGTACATCCTCTGCCATGATTGTGGAGTTCTCCTAAGGTCCCTTCTCTCAATTCATGCCCTTTGTCACGATCATGGAGCTCCATCCCATGATCATGGAGTTTGTCCATAAGGTTCTTCTCGCGATACGCTTCTGTCACGATCGTGGAGTTTCTCTTCATGTGCAAAATTTCTTCACTTTCTCTTTATTTTCTCCTTCAACTCTACACACTTAACACACACATCAAATTCCATAAAAGGAAACATAAAACAAAGAAAAACATAATGAATTTAATGCAATTTATATCCTACAAATGTCTAAAATGTGTAACATGATGGCACGCATCAACATCCCCACACTTAAATCTTTGCTTGTCCTTAAGCAAAGTCAAAACACTAAAAACAAAACACACAAGACATAGGGATTATGATATACTCACAACATGGTCATTTCCATTTGTTACTTTAAGCATCCTTAACTTGAAATCACTCCTCTTTGTGAAATCCCCCCATAAAATTAACAAATAACTAGATACCAAGAAACTAGAAATGTTTAACTTAGATAATCAAGTTTAATCATCCATACAATTGCACTATCAAAAAAACATAACTCATCATCTTTTACTTAGTCATGAAGTGTGAGTGATTTAATTTATTTTTTAGCTTGATTTGATTTGAGGATCATAAGGGCTTTTATTCTCTTTCTTTTTATTTTTCTTTTTTATTTTTGATTCGGATCTTGTTTGAGAGGTAGGTCTTTCAGGTTGAGTACCCTACACTTTTGATGACGGTCCCCGGTTACTTAACATTCTACCTTCACTCGAATAGCTACTAGCGTTGCTCAGATCACTAAGGCCAGTTTTGGGCACCCCTAATAACAGTGAAGCAGATAGCTTTTGCCTTTTTTGACTTATTATTTCTATTTTATTTTTGCTTTCCTTACTCATTTTCTCTTCATTCGATATTTTGAAATCACTCATATCACATGCCTCAAATCATTTAACAAGTTATATTCTATTCTATAGTGCAATTATAGAAGGACTAATCTTATTATCTGAGCTAAATATTTGTACCTTCTTGAACCTACCAATTTGTTAAGTTTATGACAAGATATTCCAAATCAGTATGCTTATGAATTAATTATATTCTTATTCCAAATACTCATGCCATATTCAAGTAGACACAATTTCACAATCATAAGCACTTACTCATACAACAAATGTAAAGCAAAGCATGTAAGAATCACACAATTAGATGCATAAATTTAAACAAAACAAAGGAATAGAATACATTCAAGCAAACATGACTAGCACACACAAACATGACTAATACACATAAGAATCCCCACACTTAGAGGACACATTTTCCTCAGTGTTAAAATACCCAATACACAAAGTAAAAATAATGAAAAGATAAAATAAAAGCAAACAAAAAGAAGGAAAGGTTGAGATATCAGTTGCCTAGATGAGGAGGTGAGGTGGGTGGGGAAGGAGTTGGTGAAGGAACATTGATGCTAAAGAGCTTAAAGAATTTGAGCATTTTTCACCTTTGGTAGTGTTGCTTATGGCGTATCTCATTAATTATGGCATCCACTCTGGTGAGGCAAGCAACATTCTCAATATTGCCTTGCTTGAACCTTAATAGCAGCACTTGCAGTGAGCTATCGAATGTCACTCCTGCTACCTATTGTTGGTTCTCCTCCTAGACTCCATGTTGCTGTTGGTCCTCTGGCATTTGTGTCTGCTCGTCCTTTTGAGTAGCACCTTCTTATTCTTCCTCATCATTATCTTAATCTAGGCATCTTTGTTTCATGCCTTGTCTGTCTTCATAGGCTCTGAACTATAGCCATCTTGCTTGTAATAGCCTTGCATCATATAAATATCTAGTCGAGACATGCCTGATGGCATAAGGGTTAGGCCGGTAAGATCAACATCAAAGTAATCAGCAATAGCAGTTATGATGTGGCCTAATCCTAATTTCATACTCATATATTTTGCCATTTTCATAAACCCTTTCATAATATGGAATATGGTGCAGAAATCATGATCATTTTGCATGCAGCACATTGGAAATAGCTCCTGGGTTGAGAACTTATTATTCTCTCTTTTAGCAAAAATAAAGACTACCATGTATTTATGCAAAAGAATTAAAGCAAGGTCTCGAATCAACAAGCTTGGGGCATTCCTAGTATTGTATAGGAGGTTACACGCTGTGATTTTGATCCAAAAGTCTTTAGGTTTAAAGTCAGCATGTATAGATGTAAGACCATGTTAGGGTAGCTCAGTGGCATCCTCTATCATGTTATAGGTCATTTCAAGTTGCCTACCTCACATCCTAAATTGGATTCTACCTATTTTGTTATCAACAAAATCATATGTGGTATAGAAGTCATGAAGCAATTATGTGCATACCTGATGTTCTTCTTCTATGGAAGTTCCCCAACCTATCTTAAGAGCATAAGCTTTTAAAGACTCGTGGATACCTAAACTCTCAAGTACAGACCAATCAAAGTAGCGAGGAAGGATGATTTATTTCATTTTTACCTACTAGTATTTCCTGCCTTCCGTGCTTGAGTAAATTAGGAATGGCACTCCATATTGATTAGCAAGGTCTTGTGGGGATGACTTGGGTGCCTTCCATTTGTCTCTTATACATCTTGTGGTTTGTTTCACTCTTTTGGACATGGCTGCATTGGAGTGTTAAACTTTTTAACAGGGCAGCTAAAGAAAATAGCATATTTAGGCAAAATTCTATTTGGCCACGATCGTGGAGTTTCGAATTTGGGCATTTTCCTCTTTCAATCTTATTTCAACCAAATCAATGTAAATGAAAGAAAAGTGGAAAATTAATCATACACACAATGCAAACACACCTATTTCATCCTAAAACCATCTCTAATCAAGCCAAAATCCTATTGTTCAAGAAAACCCGAAAATTGAGGCAAATTGATTTTCAAAAACAAGAGAGAGAATGGACTTTCTAACCTTTCAAGATGGTGATGATGATGATAAAATATATTAGCAACCTTGAAATCTTCTTGCAATAAAGTTAAGGAGAAGAGAAAATTAGGTTTGGGAGAGCGAAAATAAGTGTGTAGAGTTTTAGAAGGTGAGGAAGCAGATGAGAGAGTATTTGTAAAAGTGGGGGGGGGGAATGCTTAAATTTTAGGGATTGTTTTAAGTTCAAAACATGATCATGGAGTTTTGTAAAAACTCCCCTCCCATTTTATCTTTCTATCATGATCGTGGACTCCCATTCCATAATCATGGAGTTCACTCAAAGCTACAATATATTCCTCAACCTTCTGCCAGGATTGTGGACTCCCATGCCATGATCATGGAGCTCAAAATTTTTATTTTTTAACTCTTATTTTATTTTGTTTTTCTTCTAATTATTACCAATAAAATGCTAATGAAAATTTATAAAATACCATCAAGCATATCAAAACAATCATGTGACCTAAGTAAAGAAAAATACACAAATTGAAATCAAAAGTTTTAAAATAATCACATTCTTAAAGTATAAATAACCTTAACAAAACTTGAAAAAATAATTCTAACATAAGAATACATGTTAACATGCTAGGTTTAAGGGTCATTAACTGGACCTTACCTTCATGTGGGCTTAATCTAAAGATGTTACCTCCTTCAGCTTATGAGTTATACTACTAAAGTATACCTTGCATCTTTGCCCATTGACCTTAAAGGTCTCTCCTCTATCATTCTTTAGTTACAAGGCTCCACTGTCAAAGACTTGGGATACTTCTAAAGGACCGCTGCATCTGGATTTGAATTTTCCAAGAAATAGCCTCAACTTGAAATTATACAATAGCATGTTATCATCAACATTGAATGATTTTACCTTGATATGAGCATCATACCATTGCTTGGTCCTCTCCCTGTACAACTTTGCATTCTTATATGCTAGGTGCCTTAATTCTTCCAATTCCCATAGCTATAACAACCTTTTCTTCCTTGCTTTCTTCAGATCATGATTCAGATACTTGATTGCCTAGTATGCCTTATGCTCCAGCTCTATAAGAAGATGACAGGCCTTTCCATAAACCATCCTATAGGGAGTTGTTCCTATAGGGGTCTTGAATGCTAAACGGTATGCCCACAGAGTGTCATCCAACCTTACTGACCAATCCTTCATGGAACCATTGATTGATTTTTACAGAATTCCTTTCAGTTCTCTATTTACTACCTCTACTTGACCACTAGTTTATGGGTGGTATGTTGTGGATACCTTATGATGCATATTATACCTACTAAGTAAGGCTTCAAATTTGGTGTTACAGAAGTGTGCTTCTCCATTGCTGATGAGGGTTCTTAGGACTTCGAATCTGATAAACAACTTCTTAATAAACCTACTTACAACCCTTCAATCATTGGTGGGACTAATGACTACTTCAGGCCATTTTGAGATGTAATCAACTCCCACTAATATATATTTGCTTCCCACGGATGTAGGAAACGGTCCCATGAAATCCAATCCCCATACGTCAAATATGTCTACTTCCAGAATTGAGGATTGAGGCATTTCATCACACCTAGATATATTCCCAATTCTTTGGTATTTATTGTAGTAAAGCACATAATTGCTTGCATCCTTGAAGATTTTTAGCCAACAGAATTTGTATTTTAGCACTTGACTAGCCATTTTATTTGCATCATAATGCCCTGCATAAGATGAATTATGATACTGTGTTAGTATTGGCATTATTTCCTCTTTAGGAACATATCTCCTTATTAAGCCATCATCACATTGGCAAAATAAGCAGGGTTCCTCCCACTAATAATACTTGGTATTTGTAAATAATTTCTTCCACTGTTGATATAAGACATCGGAAGGCGTTATACTACAGGCTAAATAATCAGCCATGTCTACATACTAAGGGATCTCCTTTTTCTGCACCATGAACACAAACTCATCTCAAAATTCTTCTTTGATGGGATCATTCTCTTTATCATCTTTGTCATCATTCTCTAATTGTAAAAGATGATCAATAATTGTATTCTCAGCTCCTTTCTTGTCTCTGATTTCAATGTTAAACTCTTGTAGCAGCAACACCCACATAATTAACCTTGGTTTTGCATCTTTCTTTGCAAACAAATATCTCAAAACAGCATGATCGATAAAAAATAATGACTTTGGATCCCAACAAATAAGCTTTAAACTTATCATATGCAAACACTATTGCTAAGAGATCTTTCTTAATGGTGGTGTAATTCAATTGTGGTCCTGTCAAAGTTCTGCTAGCATAGTAAATAGCATGGAATTTCTTGTCCTTTCTCTACCCTAACACACACCCTAGAGCAAAGTCACAAGTATCACATATAATTTCAAAGGGAAAGGACCAATCTGATAAAGTCAAAACTGGTGCGGTGGTTAATGCATTCTTCAAAGTGTTAAAAGCATTTAAGCATTCATCATTGAAATCAAACAAAACACCCTAACTAACAAGCTCGCAAAAGGTCTAGAAATAATAGAAATTTTTTTGATAAAGATTCAATAAAATCTTGCATGTCCAAGTAAACCATATATACCTGTCACATTCTTTGGTGGTGGTAGATTAAATATTACCTCAACTTTGGCTCTGTCCACATCAATACCTTCCTTGGAAATTTTGTGGCCTAGCATAATTCCTTTATCTACCATGAAATGACATTTTTCATAATTCAGCACCAAGTTGGTTTCCTCATAGTGTTTCAAGACATTTTCTAAATTTTGTAAACATGACTCAAAAGAGTCTCCTAACAGTGAAAAGTCATCCATGAAGATTTCCATAAACTCCTCAATCATGCCATCAAATATAGCAATCACACACCTTTGAAATGTAGTAGGCGCATAACATAAACCAAAAGGCATGCGCAAATGTACCATAAGGACATGTAAAGGTTGTTTCTCTTGGTCTTGTAGGAAAATCAAAATTTGATTATAGTCAGAATAACCATCTAAAAAGCAATAGAAAGAATGACCTGCTATTTTCTCAATCATTTAATCAATAAAAGGTAAAGGAAAGTGATCTTTCATAGTAGTAGAGTTCAACTTCCTATAGTCAATATACACTCTCTAGCCAATTACTATCCTAGTTGACAGTAATTCCTTCTTCTCATTCTCAATAATGGTCATGCATCCATTTTTAGGTACACATTAGACAGGACTCACCCACTCACTATCAGAAATAGGATAGATAATACCTGCATCTAGCAGCTTAATCACCTCATTTTTTCACAACATCTTTCATGTTGGGATTGAGTCTCCTTTGCCTTTCATGAACAGGCTTACTCCCTTCATCTAAGTATATCATGTGCATAACCATGTTAGGGCTGATTCCCTTAATGTCGGATAGTTGCCAGCATAATGTGCTTCTGTACCATTTTAAGCAGCTTATTCTCTTATGCTAAAGTTAGCTTATCAGATATAGTGATTGGTAAGGTTTCATTGACACCTAAGAAAGCATACCTCAAGTTCTTCGATAGGATTTTCAATTCTAAAATAGGTGGTTTTTCAATTGAAGGAGGAGTAGAGGTAGAATTCTTTACCAACAGTTCTATTTTAGGTGTTTCGACACCTATTTGCTCCAGTTCTTCATCAATTGTGATGTCTTTAGGTTCCTCGTCCATTATAGTAGACACACATTCATCAATAACATCTACCTTTATACATAACTAACCTTTGATCAGCTGTTTCATTGCTTTTCTCATACAGAACTTTATTCATTCTTCATCAATCCTCAAGATGAGTTTCCTTTCATGAACATCAACTAAGGCTCTCCCTATATTTAGGAAAGGTCTACCTAAAATCAGGGGATAGTTGACATCCTCATTGTAGTCCAGCACCATAAAATCTACTAGAATGATGAACTTTTCCACTTTTACCAAGTTAACTTCAATGATTCCAAATGGTTTCTTCATCGACTGACCTATAAATTGAATTACCATGGAAGTAGTTTTGATATGTCCAAGACCAAGCTTTTGAAAAATGGCATATGGCATCAAGTTGATACTTGCACCCAAATCACACAAACATTTATCAAATACCAAATTTTCCACTTTATATAGAATAGTAAAACTTCATGGATCCTGTAGCTTTGATGGAATTTTACTTGAAATGATTGAGCTATAGTTTTTAGTTAGTGAAACCAATTGTCACGTCTTTTGGCTGCATAACATGCTCCCGAAGAATGATTATAAATTTTCGAAATTAAAAATTCATAATCATCCATTAAAGGATACTTAAAATTTTTTTATATTTTATAATAACTCGTTAATACAGTCCTTCAGAAAGTAAACAGTTATAAATTACATGCCCCTTTTTTTTCCACACATATATAATTTAACAACTTTAAGTGTACTGCCAAAGTACTTCTATAGTACTTACACGATTAGCTAAATAAGAAATCCATAAAAGTTTTATTACCACACTGAAGTTATTGGTCCTGCTGCTGTCACTAACGTTTCTCTTCTGCAGTCTTGCTTGATCCTACGTTTATCAATTGACAAACGCTGAGTATAAAACTTAGTGGTGCTATAAAACTCATGCAATTTATTTCATAATAACTATCGCACCCTAAATTTTGAACCTCTCGGACCGATTGGGATGAACTAGGTCTATTCCATCATTGTTTTGCCTTCACGGGCGTTCCCGGTTCATTCTGGTGCGGTTCAGGGTTCGATTTAGGGTTGCCTAGGGGTACTTTTATCTTTTTGGGCCTCATACCCATTCGGGTATCTTGGACCCCATTCGGGTATGCAACTTACCCGTTCGGGTAAGTTGTTTACCCGAATCTCCTCTTTAGTTTACCCGATCGGGTATGTTCTTGAGTCTGTTATAATTTGAATTTCTGTTATTTTGGCGGGAGGACAACTTTTGTTAGGGTTTTTCAGATCATTTTTCTCTCAAATTTCCAAAAGAACGTGATTTGCAACTTAATTCTAGGCTTGAATTTAGTTTGAAATTGATTAAATCTAATAAAATTTAGCTTGTTTTGATTAGTTTTAATTGAAAACTTAAAAAAACCTAAGCATTTGTGTTTGGATTTGAGTTTGATTACCTAAGCATTGTTGATTTGGATTGGAAAAGCTTGAAGTTGCTTGGAGAATCGACATAGGTAATGATCTACAACTTATTGCTTGATTGATTGTTGATTTACATTTGATTTCATTTGATTTCATTGCATTTTGATTGAGTTTAATGCATTTTCAATTCGTTTTAATAATGTAAATGTGATATAATGCGAGATAAATAAATGATATTGCATGTTAAGGATTCAGAATTAATCAGAAATCAAATTTGGTATGTTTTGTGCCTGATCTTACCCGTTTGGGTATGAACATGCACGAATCATACCCGATCGGGTATGATCATGGACATAACATACCCGTTCGGGTATGATCAAAAAATGACAATGAC
>CANYBF011076185.1:0-24589 GCA_948192965.1 Dalechampia spathulata
TCAGGGATATTTAGATATTGAACATTTGCATACAATAAGAATCTCATTCCACAAACTCTTTATGGATTCTTTTGCACTGTTCCAATATCATGGACTTCAATATATAGTTTAATACTTCAAGTAAAACAAGTTCATTTAAAACATTGTACTGTATAATGAATAATGCATTTATTAATGAAAATGTATAGTACAAAAACACATGATGCTCTAGACCATACACTAACATTATGGTCACTTTTAATGCATGAACATGTGGTCCTAAGACTTATCCATGAACAACATAACTAGATTTACAATCATACATTCACATCTCTCATAATACATAATGTTACATAACTTGCACATTAAGGTGCACAAGTTGCCTTATTAGTGTCTTCATGCATACCTTAACCATTTGACTTCCAAACCACATTAAAATCATACCATACTAAATACAAGCATACATATACATGTTACACACAAACTCAAGTCTAACTGGTCAACATTCAAGGCACATATCCACACTTAAAAGCAAAATACACACAATATACACAAAGTACATGCTTTGCTGCCCCTTAGTGACCAATTCAACATTTTCATGCCATAACTCACCTTTACGTCCAACCAAACCCCATTTCCATCATCTAAACACACCATTCAATCATGTTTACATAAAATTTTTAGGATTATAGAACGCTTCCCCTCAAAATGGTGAAAGGTTGAATAGTCCCCAAATTGGCAGCCACTTTGCATTGAAGCTATCAACACATGTAATCATCTTTCCATTAACATTTAAGCACATCCTTTAACATATTTACATATCATGCATACACTTCAAGTAGTAACCAAAGTAACAAATTCAATGGTTACAAGTTAGGAATTTACACAATTTTCACACACCAAAATAAAAATTCCATTTGGTTGCAAAATAACATTAAATTCATCACTTAGCTTTCTTATCTTTCATCATTCACTCCAATTCTTCCATTTACATACAATTAACACAACTTAAAGGAACTCACTTCCTCATCAAAAAATAAGAAAACATAAAAGAAGAAGAATGAGTCATTCATAAAGCACATAGAACTTAAAGGAAGCATAAAAATTGAATTTTCCATGTGATCTTACCTTGGATTGCTATTTTTCTTTACATTAGAATGCAAGAGAAAGGGAGGAAGAAGAAGCCAAATTTGTTATGGTGAAAGAATGAATGAAAACCAACTTGCTTCCTCTTTGAACAATGTAAGACTCAATTTTTGATTTACGTTAAGAAAGGTCCAATCATATAATGACATTTGGTAAATCAATATTACTTACACTATTTTATTTCCTCTCCTTCACAACCATTATTACATCACTTTTACATCATAATTTCATAAGGAATGCACTTATCACTCATCATAGTAACATGGACATAAGTCATACGTAATATAATTTCTAATTATAACCTTAACTTTCCATGAAATGCCATTTGTATCCTAGCTTACCATTTTACATACCATTGCTTCTAAATTTACTTTAACTTACATTTGCACATTTTAAACTATACTTTATCATACAATATCATGTTAAACATGCCAATGCATCACCTTATACACATAAATTCCATTATAGAGCTTTATTAAGAGCATTCAACAAAAGTATACCAAATTTGCATCTTTAATACATATTCACTACTTTAGTGTATATTCACTACTTTAGTTTTCTTTTCACTTTGTGTTCATTTCATTCTCTATCAATTCCATATCATATGGGATTCCTTTATCTATAATACATTTCATATCCTATTCATCATGTCAAAGCATTCATGCATCATATCTCATTCATGCACTAATTAATCATTCACTATAATGTATGCATAAAATGCAAGCACACATGTATGTTGTGTGTGTATGGATATGACATACTAAGGCTAGTGGTGGTATTTAAAAGTTTAGCTTGAGAGGTTTGATGAGTTTGGCTTTTAGGAGATGTTTAAAAATCTTGGAAAGTGGCATCCTAAGATTCAAGTACCTTTGATTTTGGATAGTGTTTTAGAGTATATGGTTTGGTGCTTGTAAGGTATTGATGTAGTGTGATTTATGTTATATTTGGGTGAAAGTAGTGGTTTTAGGTTTGATAAAGGAAGGCTCTCTCTTCTTCAGCCCCTTGGTCTACTGAATCCTTTGATCAATTAAATAAATGTTTTTAAAAGTATGGAACATCTAATATTTTAGCTTATCCTGGTATAGTGGTAGTGACCCCATGATAAGCTTATTGATCATGTCTAACTCCAATGGCTTCTATCTTACCAGTACAACTCTATTGATCCATCGACTAAAGTAATCCATGAAAGACTCATTAACCTTTCATTTCACCATTTCCAGGTGTGGGCGGGGCTTTCATCATAACCCAAAGTAAGGTTTACGATGCACGGAATGAGGGCCCTCTTGGAGCAAAAATGCAGTCTTCTTGGGGGGCTACCTCAAGGAATGAAATAGACTCAAAAGAGTTACAAGATAGAGCTACTATTATATGGTTTTAGATTTGGTTTAATCGACCAATTAGCATAAGTGCTAAGTCAAACCCTTCAGAGATGGGTTTAGGTGGTGAAGATCTATTCACTGAGAGTTTCAAGTTCGCTTTTACCATTTTAGTTAAGTTAATTACCCTAAGCATGTGAGCATTCATAAGCATGAAGTAAGCACACAACAAGGTATAGCATAGCAGCAATCATAGTAGATATAGCATGGCATCATGATGTGGCAATCATGGTATAAAACATGGCATATGTATGGCATGTGAAATTGCATGGCATAAGCATGACATGTAAGATAACATGACATAGGTATGGCATGTAAAATGACATGGCATAAGCAGGATATGTGAAATGACATGGCATAAGCATGGCATATATGATGATAGGGCATAAGCATGGCATGTGTAATGATAAAGCATAAACATGGCATGTGAGATGACATGGCATAAGCATGACATATGAGATGACATGGCATAGGCATGGCATGTGAGATGATATAGCATAAGCGTGGCATGTGAGATGACATGGCATAGGCATGACATATGAGATGGCATGATACAACATACATCATATAGCAATGATAAAATATACATCATGACAGATATAAAATAACAAGCAAAGCTACACAAAACAAAGGCCAAAGAAAGGGATCGAGGAAGATATAGGGGATACACAAGGGATTTAAGTTTAAATCACACAAAAAGGGAGAATAATGCCTATTCTATTACAAAGAATCTTCATTGATACAAAATTAGAGACATTAAGTAATTCTCATCCACTCAGGAAAAAGTCAACCTAAGGCAGTATGAGCTAAAAATGCATGAGTAAAAATGTAAAATACACAAGAAAATCATCAGTAGCAAATGAAATTTAGGACTAGATGGATTAATTTAGTACCACATGAAAACATGAATCAAGAGTCAAATTTCGATGAATGTAATGACAACAATCATGAAAATGTGAGTAAACACAAGCCAGATAATGAAAATCATGCAAAAATAATCAATTTTAGGCAAAAAAAATCAATTAATAAAAAAATTGAACTTTTCTAAGATCATATGAAACATCACTTAGAAAAAAATCAATATCCAATCAAGCTAAACATGTCAAGTGACAACATTAAACATAATTGAAATAGCATTAATTAAGAAATTAAGCAAAATAATTATGATTTAATGGCAAAATCATAAGCATATGATCATGGCACAATGAATTGGGAGCATTAAAATCACACGAATGCCAATTGGAGATAGCAAACTCAACCAAATAAAGCCAATCATGATAAACATCATAAATAAATAAATTAAATAAGCATTTAACTTGAGAAATATGATTTAAAAGCCATTGATGAAATGTAAATGATATATGATGAACTCAGATCATTAAGGCTACTCTGAAGCCTCTAATGCTACTGAGAACTTCAAAACACATCAGGGAACAAGTGAAAAGTGAGAGAAAAATAACATTTTCTGATAAAACTGGATGTTATGTGCACCACACATAGCATGATATGCACCATATGTAAGCTATGTGTGGTACACATCATATGATGTGCATATCATATAATGAGGCATATTTGAAAGAAAAGATGTTTTTAAGCAAAAACATGAATTTAAACCCAAATCTTAGCAGATTTACAATAACCATAGATCACTTAAACTACAAATAAGCATTGGTAGTCATCAAAACATGCATGATTGAAGCCAACCATCAAGAATAAAACCAAAATCACAAACCCATAATGAAATAAGTGAAAAAGAAGAAGAGAATAGGCATTCAACTCACCAAAATAGAATATGCTTCTATAATCTTGATTCCAAACATGATTATGTATTTAATTATGGTTAATTAATCTCTAATCCTAATTTAATTACTTAATTAAGTGCTTAATTAAGTGGGATTAAAATTTGGAAAAGTTTAGGCAACTTTCATTAAATTAATAAAATCACATTAGCAATGTGGGATTTTGGAAATTTTGGAGTTATGTGCATAATACATAATGCTATATGCATAACATATAGCCTAGAAAAAGGCTATATTCACAGCATGTAGCAGCAGATGCCCAACATGATCCAATTTTGACCTATGTGCACTACCCAATGTAGGCACATTGGGATGTATGCCATAGGTCAAATAAGCATCATTTAGGACCTAAGGCATGGTGTCATATGGAGCATATTAAATTTGCTTGAGAAAAGGTCACCTACCATGCGTATATTTTCATAACATGCGTAGCATGTAGCATTGTGTATTGTACATATCATGAAATGCATGTTATATACTCTACCCCCACAAGCAAAATGTAATATGCTTCGTATGTCCTAAAATACTCATGGGAGAATCAAAGGCATGTATACATATCGGGGTTGACATCGAGGACCTATATCAAGTCGAATCGATAAAAACCTGAAATTACAGTGTATGGGTGAAAAATCAAGGTCTACACCAAGTCCATCAAGGTGACAATAAAATGGGACTTGAACCTATAATGCTTACTAAATGCAATGCAAAAAGGCTTCCATCTAATCGAGGTCATCTTATTAAGACTGTAATACCAGGCCAGCGTCGGTCCCTCCAATGAGATGAAGAACAATCAGACTATTTGATCATCTGATAAGTCAGTACTACTCATCATCATTATAAGTCTTCAAATGGTTCTCCAGATCCCTAACCCCATTGTATTTGGAAACATCTAGAAGCTTGAACTTCATGGGTAGCCCTATAATAATCTGAACAAAGAACTAATCGAAATCAAGGTCAAAGCCCATACCTTTAGTCTTCATCATGGACTACAGTTATTTTATCTTATATTCTAGTGCAGAAGTCTCAAATTTATGAATGTCATGCATGTGAAGTGACATGTCATCATTTATCTCAACATCATATAGATTAACAGTCTTTTCCTTTTCCTTGATAAGGGCTGGTGGAGTGATAAAGTCCTCGAGACTAAGAACCTCCTAAATCATTGGATAAAATCTTGTCCATTGACTGGTCAATGAGCTACTAAATAGCATTAAGTGATGCATCATTGAGTGTAGCATAAGCGATCTCAGATAGAGAAGTAAGATCCTTAGAAAGCTATGGTTCTGACATATTTCTGCACATGATAGATAAGATTAGCAAGGATGCATGTGTATGCATATGCATTTGTATGTAGTGCACATGATACAATATGTAGGATGTATGCATGGCCTATATTAGGAAACATCAGGTGTTATGGCTGTAAAAGGAAATTGGTTAGAGAAAATGAATGTGCATGTATACATGTTGGAAAAAAACATGAAAAGCTTAGTGAACATGTAGTAAATAGCGGCACTCCCTACCACCCTTATACCTCCACAAAGATTGGTTGGTCCAAAATATCTCCTAGGTGGGATACTGGCCTAGAGTTACACTAGGAACTCAAGGTGCAATCCTCTCAACATGTGAAGCAAGCAAAGGGGGTGATCTTTTCCTAATCATATAAGCGATTATGATGAAAATCTGATAATATTTTAGCATGATCATAGTGCTATGATAAGAGAATGCCAATGGAATAAAGCATGAGGTTATGCAACTATCACAGAATCATGTAAGGATTATGATTCTTAGTATAGCAATATAAGATGAGAAATTAGGCTAGATTTAGGAAAATCCATTGATATAATAAGGCATGGATCCATATAGCATGCAATCAAAGGATCCTAGTTTTGGAATGTTACTATGGTTAGCTACATGGGCTTTACTCTAGTAAGAACAAAGTAAGGTCCCCCACCACATTGTCCATAATCTATCGAACTTAATGGAATCATTGATATAAGACTATACCTAGCATATATATATTCAAGGAATCATCAATAGTTAACAGTACAAGGCAGTTAGTGGTGAAGGAAGATTTACTTTCCCGAGGAGTTGAATGGAGTCCAAGGTACTCACTTACTGACAATCACTGGTTTGATATGAGATAAAAGGTTGTATGATAGATGTAAATTGTGTACATGATATATAATACAATTAATCCAACTAAGATGGGAAAATTGATATGGATACTCTAAGATTTCAATGCCACCACTCTTTTGCCATAGGTCCCTAATAGAGTAAGTACTATGGGTGAGGCTTTTACTGTGACCCAGAGCAAGGCTTGCAATAAATGGTACCAGCAACCTACTTAGAGCTAAAGCACAATCTTCTTGAGAGGCTACCTTGAGGAATGAGACTAACTCAAAAGAATCGTAAAATGAAATCACCACTAAATGGTTTCAGATTTAGTTCAACTGACGCATAGCATGAGTGCTAGGTTAAACCCTTCAAAGATGGGTTCGGATGGCGAGGATCTATTTTCTTAGAGTTTCCAAATTTGATTTACCATTCTAATTAGGTTAATTATCCTAAGCATACAAGTAAGCATTAAGCATGAAATAAGCACATAGTACGATATCTCATGGCGATAAGCATAGCAGATATAATATGGCATATAGGATGGTGTATGAAGCATATCATATACATGGCATATGTATGGCATATGAAGTAATG
Source organism: Dalechampia spathulata (assembly GCA_948192965.1). NCBI lineage: Eukaryota > Viridiplantae > Streptophyta > Magnoliopsida > Malpighiales > Euphorbiaceae > Dalechampia > Dalechampia spathulata. The sequence goes on from CANYBF011076185.1 coordinate 7,010, forward strand.
GCATAGTATAAGCATGACATGACATTCATATGATATAGCATAGTGATATGGCATATGCATGACATGGCATAGTGATATGGAATTATGATATAGCATGTGTATGATATGGCATAGTGTCATGGCATATATATGATATGGCATAATGATGTGGCATTATGATATAGCATGTGCATGACTTGATATAGTATCGTGGTATATGTATGACATGGTATAGTGATATGACATATAACATGGCATAATATAATATATATTATAGCAAATATAATAATAAAGCACATCCACATGAATAAAAATTAATAATGGCTAGTGAAAGGGATCAATAGAGATATAGGATACATGGGGGAATGAACCTAAAACATACATCTCGAGCAAAATTAATAAAATAGAGACCTATTCTATTATAAAAGAGTCTTTGATGATACAAAAATCTGACATGTGTAGTAACATCTCCTTTACTTGGGAAACATCCTCGGGTAGTACGAGTTAAAATGGAAAATGCACATAGAAGGAAAGTAAGCAATAAAAGGAATGTTGACATATTTTGATCACTTCATTACCATATACAAACATGGTTCAAGGATCAAATTCCCAAAATATGTTAGTAATATTTGTGTAAATAAGGAAACAAATGTAAGTCTAATTATGGAAATAAATCAATTTTTGGTAAAAAGTAGTCATACCATAATTGAAAGATTTTAAAATGCTTTATAATATCACTTAGAATTTTATCAACATCCAATTAAATTTTATGATCGCAGTAAACATAAAATCAATTAAAAATAGCATTTAATTGAAAAATAAAGCAAAATTATATGGATTTAATAGCAAAATGAATCAGATTTGATCATGAAAATCAAAATTGAGAGACTCTAATATCCTTAACATCAATTACAGTATGGATTCAATAATCAATTTGATCTTAATCATGTCAATTGTAAATAAATTGAATTAAAAATAGCATTCAATTCAATAATTTAATTTTGATGCCAAAATTAAATAAATTTCGATGATTTATGACAAATATAACTTATTTGGATCACTTTGGGGCCACAAATGTCATTAGAAACGTCAAAGAAATAAAAAATCAAAGCAAAAATAATTGAAAAACTTTAGATTTTTATCAATCTAAATCAATATATGTATTGCACAAGGCATTACATGCATCACATATATTGAAAATTGGACTATATGTGTTGCACAAAGTAGTATGTGCAATGTAATGTATGACAAACTATATATGATGCATATAATGATATATATGATGCATATAGTATTCATCAAAGAAATAAAGCCATATTTTATGAAGAAAAGCATGAATATATGTCAATTATTCAATCATCATAGGCCATTTAAGATATTTGTAAGTCCTAAATGGTACTGTAGCATTCGAGAAAGCAACCAAAATCATAAATCAAGCTATGAAATTAAATAAAATTGAAGAGAAATAAGAGAAAAATGACTAACCAAGGCTAGTAAAGTTGTCCTCTAAATCAAAAATATGATTAGGGTTTTAGTGAGATCAATATAGTTATCAAGCCTAATTAATTTTTTGATTAGATGAGATTTTAATTCTAAATAAGTGTTAATTCTTAGAATTAAAAATGTGTTTGCCCTTCATTAAAGTCAATAGCCAAAGGGTATTTATAAGACCCATTAGGTAATGAACCAATGGTCAATTGGCAATATAGGATAAAGTGCATTTTTTGACTATATGCTACACATATAGTGGTATATGCTACGCATATAGTTGAGTTTCCTATTTCTTTATACTAACCTTTTTTACAATCATACATTGCTTAATTAGCTATCCTTGATTATGCATAATCTATATTATATACAATATCAATATTGCCACCTATCATTACTAGATACGGTGTCAATATGATATTTGTCAATTTCAAATAGGATATTAAAATCATTACCTATCATTTTTTGGGTAGGTGTCAATATCACCCCTTACTAATTTATTGGATAGGGTATTAATATCACCATCTATCAATTTTATTATGGAAGAGCATTAACATTGCAACCAATCATTGATTATATATTACAAATGGGTATCAATGTCACCACCAACAATTACATATATATATATATATATATATATATATATATATATATATGCATTTATGCATTTCAATATGATTTCATAAATTTATTTTAGCTTATAGAGTTGTATGACTCAATTAATTCAATGGACATTCCATAACTATAAAAACCTCAATTAATAAGCATAGCATTTCTATATATGTTTACATTCATTTAAACTTTAGGGTACAATGTATTTATATCACCAATGATTTGACAAATATCGGTACTATCATTCAATCATAATGCACTCATTCTGATTAATATATGCAATCAAGTATATACAAATTCACATGATCTCACTATCTTTAAAAATAAGCATATATCGAGCTTACATTATCATCACATCATTTCCATATGTATATATGCACTTATATGTGTGAACAAACCAAAATTGGCAATATAATGCATGGTTACCATATATAATCATTTAAGTCTCCAATAATCATTTTCATAATGATAGTAACTATTTTATCAAATGTTCTAATTCATGTTTCAATAATATTGCATTTTCATATTAAATCATTAATTAACAAATGTAAGACAGTTAAACCATTAACCAATAACTCTATTATTAGCATACATGTTATGAACAATAAATTCTTCATATAGAATTTTCATGATGACCTTCATTTTATGCATACAAATTATATTTATGAGGTTCTTTATGAATTTAGTATTCATAGTTTCAGGCATGCATATATAATTAGGTGTTTAATAAGTATCTCATTTAGTTACTAGCCTTAAAATTTAATAATATTGGTAATCATCACATAACATACATGTGTATAACTTAATAAATAAATAAACACTATATAAGCCTTAAATTTTATATTATTCTTAAGCATACATGATTTCTTGTAATATACATTTAACTTGTGTTAAGCATTATGGAACCTTATTTTAATATGTTTAACTAATTAAAAGAAATAGGGAACATTAATATATATATATATATATATATATTTGGTTCTTAAGAAGTTAGTTTATTATATTGTTTTATTAAGCATACTTTACGTCATCATATTAACATCTCTTTTTTGGCTTAATTAGTATGCTTAAATATTTCCCTTTAATTCATATGTGCAGGTGCAATGCATACTTCTATTTGCATAGCATCAACATTTTTAACATGGAAACCACTATGATAATTTAATAAATTTATGCTCTATATGATTGAATTAGTTTTACTTGGAGGTATATATCATGCAAATATATTTTTGATTACCAATTAGGATCCCTTGACTAAGCTCTAAGGATTAGGATTTTACATATCTCTTTCATCCATTATTTATTTATGCACCACTACATGAATTTATTTTATGCACAATAAAGTATAATGTCTTATTTTCCCTATGCATAATTATTTCCATGTTTCTTATCTATAATAAGCCATACATGCTTAATACTTATATTTAGTCAAAGTGCAAATCATGCAAGGTTTAAGTCTAATGGCATATTTTTCATCACTAATAATCACCATATAAGAGATGCATTAATACAATGACATATATTTAATACACATACCCTCCCTCTTTTATCAATTACAACCATGCACATCCATGCCTTGGTTTCATTTAAGACTAAATGAAAATCTTAGTTTCTAGCATATTTAAATTGATTTACTTACCAATGAAGCCATACCTCTCATATGGCTTAATTGAACATTATGTGCATAATATGGGTTAGGCAACCAACTAATAACTATGTTTTCCTTAAATCATTAATACATTTAGCCTTTTAAAATCTATCAATTAACTATTTAACATAACATCTCTATTACATAAACTATTCTATAAAATTCTCAAGTATTTTTATGTCATATTCATGATTCACCACACATAATATTAGAATAAATGAGTAAGTTAAACTTTATATTTTTAAGAAGGAAATTATGTGATTTATTAAAGATTATAATTATGAAACATTAATTAATTAATGATTATAATTTATAAGTTAAGTAAAGTATTCATTTTAGCAAATTATAATGTTTGATGGAGAAGTAGAAATTTAATTAGGTTAAAATTAAACTAATATAATTAATTATCTTATAAAGTATGAAGCATGGGAGTATATTTATTTTATAAATTAAATAATTAATTTAATGGTAAATAGGTGGATATATATATAATAGAAAAGAGAAATATTTAAGTTAAGAGCATATTATGGTAAGAAATGTGTTAAGTTTACTATATGATAATGTTTATCACTTTGGCAATGTTAGTGTACTTAGGAAGGGTGGCGGTGGATATTTAATATTTGCTTGATGGCATGCCATCAAGCAACTCCTTAGGAGCATAACTTCTATATAATTAAAGCCAACATTCATGAGTAGGAACATGCATTAATTAAGTAAGGAATTTACAACTACATTGATATTAGTTAACACATAATTTAATGACATAAAAGGGTTAATGTATGTGTGTGTAAAATAATATTTAATGGTAATAAGGTATTCTTAGTCTATGAGTGAAGCAAATGATAATTGATAGAATTTGATCTCACCTTGTCGATTACATAGATTAACTTAGTAAATGAAAATACCATTTAACTTAAGTTAGATATAAATATTCATTAGAGAATAAATCCATTTGCATGTAATTTTGGTGCATTAAGTTAAATAGATTATAAATATTTTATAGGCATTAAAGGGTGAAAGTATCATGCACAAAATGTTAATGTTTAAGATAATAATTTATGTGGTTGAAATATTCAAGAAATTTATGTTTAATAGGCTAGGATGTTAAAAGGATTGTTATCTTTTTTGCATAAATGAATAAAGAGAAAGTAAAAACAAGTTTATGCTTAATATTAATTAACATATGAATGAGGTTCATAGGTAAAATAACAAAAACCTTGATGATACAAACATATCATTATGAAATATCGCAAATATTTATGTTATTATTTATCGATGTCAAATATATGATATATAAATATATATCTTGAAATGTTATTGATTTATAATTGAGACGACATCATGTAAATGCATACATGATAAAATCATGCATCATACATTAGTAGTGTGACATTATGGAGAAATAAAGGAGGTACTACTATATATATTAATATATAAATAAATATATATATAAAGGGAGAAATAAGAGTGGCACTAGTATATTTATATATTATAAAAAGGAGGCATAAGGAAGGGGCTTATACATTCATATATTGATATGATACAGAAACAAAGGAAACAGAGATATACTAGGAAAATAAATGATTGAAAATATACCCAGTATAGATTGTACATAATTAGAGATAAAGATTGATATGATGATAGAAAAATGATAAAAAAGATAGAGAATAGAGGAATACAATACACATTTGTATTCTTCAACATGTAGCACACCATTGCTATAATATTGATATACATAATGAAATTATCGTTGATTCATGATATTGGTGAATAGTTTGAACAGTTATTGATAAAGAATTATATTAAATAATTTTATGTTATTAATTATATATTTTTATTAGCTGTAAAAATTTTCTCTATGATATATTGCAATGATTGTTCATTATTTATTATATTAATTAATTATATTGGTTATAAATGGAAAAATTGAGTTTTATTTATAATATAATTGTTATTAGACACCCCTGAGTCTTATACTCAGTGTTTATAATTTGATAAATATAGATCAAGATAGCTCAGAGGGATGTCAAGAATAGTGAAGCACTAGCATAGTCATGACACTTCAAGTTTTGTATGATCCTTTTATATTCTTTTTAGTAGTATAACATATTCCTAGTGATGCTTTTATTTATTCAACTATCATTGTATATTTTGGAGGCAGTTAAATATTTTATGCTTTTATATAAATCGTAACACTAAAACTACCTAGTGTATCACATGTATATATTATATAAATGGCATGTGTAGTAGTTGCTTAATGGTATATCATGATATATGGATGCATATAATTATACGAGCAGGTGATCATGTAAAGCCATAGGTAAAAAAATTTATTAGTTATATTTATAAATCAGATATGATCAAAGTAAAAAAAGATTCATGTATCCTTTTATAGGATGATTAATGGATTTTAATTAATATGGTATTTATTAATTATTTTAAAGGAGCATGTTTCACTTGTCAAGTGTGATATTTTTGCATATTACAAGCATATAACCAACATAAAATAAGTTTCAAGTTTTACAATAATTAGTCCTCTCTATGATTTGAACTACATCTCATTTTCATGCATTTATTTACATGCTATTTACTCCTCAAAACACATCTTTTATCTTCCTCAATTTCCCCATAACCTATACAGGTGCCTGCTTTAAGATACAATTAGTTTTTAATAGCTCAACATAACTCATTTTTACCTTATTTGGCTGTTTGTTCCAAGCTTTCCTTCTACTATAATTTAAGATTGACACTTGTCTTTCTTCTTCTAGCCTTTTTGTTCTTTATTTCCATGTAATAATAAGCCTTTTATGACTCCTAAAAGTGTCCCTCCAGATTATCAAAGTCCTACTAATTAATCAAAGTTAAACCTTTTCCATTTCATGCAATAATTTGTGTCCTACATGGATTAATCCTTTCTTTCATCATAACCTTATCCTTTTCCTAACCAAATTTATCCCATTTAGTCCACTTAATCAAATTAATATCCTTACATAACCAGCTAAGGGCTTAGTTAATTAGTTTAGTAAGTTTATATGTTATTCATCTTATTATATATAAAAAAAATATCATAAGCCCACAAAATCAACACATGTGACAAACTTAATTTAAGTGGCTTCTATGTTACTTAACTACCTATAATTCATCAAACATTATTTATTTATGGTCAATAGTTACATTAAATTAACAATTTATATCAATGACAATCCATGTATAATGTTAATATAAATTTCATTAACTTATCTCTTAAATCTTTAATCCATCCAATTTTAAAATTTTATAATTGTATTTGCTATATCAAAAACTCATTTCAATCATGTCTCTACTTCTTCTTAAGTTATGTAATTAATTAGGAAACATTATGAACCTATATCATTAATGATCATTCATAGCCATTCAATATCATATCATTATGCACCATTAATTAAACAAACAAAAAAAATATACATAAACTAACTCAAGAAACTTGTTACAATAACACTAATGTCTAAAGGTGAGTGTACTAATGATCATGACATTAGAAAAACTAAAGTTTTGTAAATTTATAGGATAAAAAATAAATAAAATAAAATAAAATAAGTAAAGATAAAAAAAATTAAAATAAAATTATGAAGTATGAACAAAATAGTCAAAAATATGCTTATTTTTAAAAAAGAAAGTAAAATAAAATAAAATAATATCGCAAAAAGAAAGTATAAAAGATAAAATTGAAGATGTGAGGTAAGATTTGAATGATTGGTCTTGCGTCAATTTTCTTAAGTACTTTGTCAATTAGGCTACAAGCTCAAGCTTAATTGTAATATACAATAATAATAAATAAAATAGATATATAACTATAATATTTGCTAGTTTAGTTAGTTAATTAAACTGACTAGACTTTTCAAATTAATAACTAAACTAAAATCAAAAATTAGGATCAAAAATTGAAAATCTAAATCATCATATTGGTTAATTTTTAATTCAGTTTTTGCATCAATTTTTATTTGATTTTCAATTTGAATGTTCTTTTTAGGCAACCCTAATTAAAATCTTATTCACCCCTTATTTTAATCTCATAAACTAGTTCATTATTAACCTATTAAAATTTTGGTTAAAGATTATGGTTCAACTTAACATTGTATTTCTTACTAGACTAATACATTACATCATCTGGTTTCCAACATCAAATAATACTAAGATGACTTCTTACATAATATCAATATTAACATTTATAATTGAACTAAATTTTATTATTTACACATTATTTTTATAAGTTGGTTCATTAAACATATATAATTTAGGTTTTCTCTAACATTTAACCCTTCCATTAACACTTTCTACAATTTCTAACTTCATTATCAACCCTAGTCAAAAAGGTTCATGTTAACATTGACTTAAAACTTTTAACTCAAATAAATCTATTAAATTGAATTAAGAGGATTTCAACTTAATTATTTTTTCCTCTTGTTCTAGTAAAAATTAAGGTTAAAAATCATTAGGTTTAATTAACTCTTTATGTTATCCATCTAATTAACTGCAAAAATAATAAATTCAACAAATATTGAATTGAAGCTTCATATAATAGAGGATAGACCACCTTAAAACAAGCAAAATCAACACTCTTAATTTTTGTATATATTGCCTAATAATAATAATTTTTGTATTATTATTATGCCTAATTTATTTTACCTAAATCAATTCCATAATCTTAATTTTAATTATTATTATATTATATTTATTTATATTTTAACAAGTTCTATAGCACTGATTTTGATTGCTCCCTAATTTTTGTAGTCCATTATAAATTTCTAATAACTAATTCTTTCTTTATAGAGTAAGTCTATGGATAAATTATTTATTTATTTAAAAGGTTAACTTATTATGAGTTTCCTCAAGTCAATGCCTAATTATCAATTCATTGATTCTCATTTGTAATGCATTGAAACATTCACATACTTTAATTTTGTTTATTTAGAGATCACATTATCTAAAATTATTTAAAATAATATGAATAAATTACTACAATTTCCTTTAGATTAATGCTTGATTGTGTTCATATCTCTTCTTTTCATAATATAATTATACTATTTTTATATTTTAATTTGATTTATTATTAAATATTTTTCTTAATTTTTACTTCTATTTTGAACTTCAAAATAAATATACATTTTTTAAATATCAAAACTATCTTTTAAATAATAAAAATATGTAAAAAAATTATAGACAATAAATTTGAATAAGAAAGGATTTGATTTAAGAATTAGAGGAATTAAGATATAAAAATATTATATATTTGATCCAAAATTATTTTAAGGATAAAAATATAATCAAATCTTGCAAAATAAAAAATTATTACATTAAGATTGACAATAAATTATTCAATAATTTATGAAAAAGTGATTTGGAACTTGATGGACATATTATATATTTAACTAGATTATACAAAAATATAGATATAATTATAATTAGATCCTAATATGAAGAAACTTATAATAATTTTAACCATATTTTTTAGATGATATGAATAACTTTATAAATAAAATTAAAATATAAAAATATTTTAATAACATCATAAAATAAATATCTCAAGTTGATAATTACAAGCTAATTTCAAAGATATTATTTCTTATTTAATATGATTAAATAAAATAATGGTAATTAAATTAATTATGATAATGGTTACATATTTCAACATAAGTAACATGTGTATATTTATGATTTTTAATTTATTTTGCTTATTAATGTTTATTAATTTTTTATGATGTATTATTATTTAAATATGATTTAAATGATGATATATTATGGTTGGATGATTATTTGATAAGATTAAATAACTATTTAAACAATTATTTGATAGAAAACATAAATAAGCATAATGGTTTTAGCCTTAAAGGATCAAATTATCTTTTCTTAATTAAATGAGATTTAATTATGATAATTTTTTATATTTATAATTTTAATTAGATTATAATTACAAATATGTAATTTGGTATTAATTTGAAAGGACTTTAAGGAAATAATTCAAAATGGCAACTTTTCAAACATAGAAGCAATTTCTCATTTCTATACAAAATAGGAAACAAATCAAACTGTTTTCATTTATTACTAAATTAAAGAGATTTTTAAGTTGAAATGAATAATTCATACATTATGAATATATGAATGGATGTATGGTTGAATGTAAAACATGATGATGGTTTATGGACTTCGTTAATATGATTGAGCATATTCATGTTTTTACCATTTTTTGTAAATAGGGTCTATGTATCTTGTCCTTCCTTATTTATCTCTAAAATGTATTTCTCTTCTCATCCACCTCTTACAAATATAACTTGAGGTTTTCTATTTGATATTATATAATTAGATTACATAAGATTTTGAAGACAAATCACAAAGAGCTAAAATGAGGAACTGAATATTGCGAGGAAAGTTTCCAAAAGAGGAATTATAATAGAATAGTTCATATAACTCATGCATTTATCTAGGTTTAACCTAATTGGCTTTCTTGACAGCTTTAATAAGTCAATGTAGATAAAAGTTTATAACCATCATAATATATAATTTGTTTATATATGTATATTATGTATGTGATGCATGAGCATGTCATATACGTACAATATAAGCTAAGTTCATGCAAGTGTGTACTAAAGTACATAACATCCACCATATATGATGAGACCATATAAGATAAAGAACTCCTACAAAATGGTGATTAAATCTATAAGCCTTCCATTTAACTACATAAAAAATGAAAATTATCATTTCATGTTAGGTTGTTAGACATACCTAAGCTTACTTGACATAAAATATTTTAAAATATTTTTATATTTTAATTTTATTTATAAAAATGTTTTATGATCTTATTAAACTGGTATGCCTTAGGTATAAAATATTTTATGAGCTTATTTTTAAAATAGGTCAAATTTAAATAAGATCATTCACTTCTCGAGCATACTTAATATTAATGGTTTTATAAGCAAGATTATGAAAATATATTATGAGATGAGATAATATATACATTAAGCATTGATGATCTAATGAAATAGTAATCATATAAAGATATGATTGGTATAAGATGTATATGTGATGACCCAATGAAAATTTAGTGGGCATGGCCAATGTTAGATTTTAATGATTATTGGAGACTTACCTACTAAGAAAAATAAAGTGTAATTTTCTCAAATTGATAGTTAAGGGCTATTGATTTGAAATAAAATGGTAGGAGTTAAAAATAACAAATTTAAAAACTTAAATATATTTTAAAACATGATATTTTAAAGTTATTAATATATTATTTTTCTTAAATTCATATTATACATAATGGCAAAGGTTGATTTAAGAAATATTCTCAAGTACAAATTGAATATATCTAACTAAATAGATTGGATTCACCAAATAAGAATAACTCTTAGAAGTGAACAAATTGCTTATGTATTAGATTAGGCATCCCTACTAGTACCTTCAATTGATGATACTAAAGAAGTTTAGAGAACATATAAAAATTATCACTAGAATAATGATGTTGCCTATGGAATCGTACATACTACTATAGAGAATGATCTTTAGAAATACTATAAGCACATGGATGCTCATATTATGGCATCTTATCTTAAGGAGCTTTTTTAGGAAAAGGATCAAATAAAATGATATGATCTTTCTAAGGCATTATTCAGGTGTTGTATGGTTGAGGGTGTATCAATAATCCAACACAGATTAAACATGCATGGGTATATTCAATGGTTAGAATCTCATGGTTTTATGATGGATAATGAGTTATCCATAAACCTTATTCTACATTTGTAGCCTGATAATTACCATAATTCATGCTTGATTATCAAATAAATAAGGTCAAGAATGTTATCCCTAAGTTGCTTAACTTGCTAAAGTTTGCTCAAAAAGCTAATAAGAAAGCTTTTAAGGTTGTTATGGTGGTTAACTCTTTTAAACCCCCAAGAAGAAGGGTAATAATAATAAGAAGGGCAAGAAGTCAACTCTTAAATCCAAGGGTAGGGTGAGAAAAAAAAAACTTGTTGAAAAGAGCCCTAAAGGGACTTGCTTCCATTATAACAAAGATGGTCACTAAAAAAGAAACTACAAACTATAAATTGAGAGCTTAAAGATTGATTGTCCATCTTTATTAAGTATATATCTTATTGAGGTTAACTTTGATGTTATTTCTAATAATAGGTATTGGGTCTTACATATTAATTGTGCATCTTATATGTGATTTAATATGTGGGGGCTAATTAGTATATATAAGCTAAACAAAGGCGATATTGATATCCAAGTTGCAATTAAAGTAAAATTTATTGCTTTAATAATAGGAGCATTTGTATTAAACTCTTTAAACTTGTATTAGAACTTAATAAATATTATTATGTTCTTAATTTATGTCATAACATTACTTCAATTTCTTATCTTATTGAATAAGGATTTAACATTGGTATTCATTATTTAAAAATGGTATTTATTACTACTTTATAAACACTATTAATGATATATATATATATATGTTTTGGATAATTCTAGCCTTATATACAATGTATAAACTAAGAAACTCAAAGTTGATAATCTTCATCCACTTTATTTATGATATTATCATCTTTGATATATAAACATAAATCACATACAAAAGCTAGGTAACTTGGGATCATTTGACCGTGAATCATATGAAATATATAAAGAGATATTAGAACTTATGCATTTAAATGTATGTGATCTAATGTCTACTCATACTAGAGGTGGATATCAATACGTCATTACATTCATAGATGATTATTCCAAATATGGATGCTTGTACTTAATGAAATTCAACTATGAAGCTTTTGAAAAATTTAAAGAATTTTAAAATGAAGTAAGGAAATAACTTGGTAAAAGTATTAAAACACTTCAATCAAATCAAGGTGGTGAATACTTCAGTCAAGAATTTTAGGATTATCTTAAAGATAATGCAATATTATCTAAATGGACACCTCCTTACACACCACAACATAATGATATTTCTAAAAGAAGGAACATGAATTTATTAGGTATGATCTAGTCCATGATGAGTCTTGCAAACTTACTCAAGTCATTATGGATTTATGCACTAGAAATAATTATTCATATTTTGAATAGAGTTCCATTTAAGTTAGTTAAGGTTACTTTATATGATATATGGTTTAATAAGAATTATATTTCCTTATATGAAAGTATGAGGTTATTCTGCTTATATGAAGAGGATAATGTTATATAAACTTGATGTTCAATTTGATAAATATTATTTTATAGGATATCCCGAAGAAACCATTAGATATTATTTTTTATCATCCTTTTGAAATATAAGGTATTTATTTCAAAGAATGTTATTTTTTTTAAAAGAAAGTTTTTCTTCTAAAAGATGATAATGGAAGTAGATTTGAACTTGATGAAGTTCAATAATACAAGATGAAATAAGTCAATTGATTGATCCTGATGTTATTTTACATGATGATATAATAACAAAACCTAAAGAAACACAAGCTCCTAAGCGTTCAACTACAGTAAAGATAGTACCTTAAAGGTATGGATTTCTCATTCTTCAGAATAAGGAGGTCCTACTAGTTAAAAAGGATGGCCTAAAAATTATGATGAAGTTTTAAAAAGTTGAAATTCTAATTTATGATTAAAGATCATGGAGTCTAAGATGAATTATATGTTAGAAAACCAAGTATAGACTTTAGTTGATCCACCTAAAGGGATAAAATGTATTAAGTGTAAATGCATCTTCAAAAAGAAGACTGAAATGGATGTTAATATGATCACTTATGAAGCATGCTTAATTGCAAAGAGTTTTTATCTTAAATAAGGAGTTGATTATGATGAAACGTTTTCTCTTATAGCTATAATTAAATTTATTAGGATGTTAATTATTATTGCTACTCATTATGATTATAAGATATGGAAAATAGATGTGAAAATAACTTTTTTTAATGGAAATCTGCTTGAGGAAGTGTATATGGTACAATATGATGGTTTTATATCTAATGATAGCAAGAAAATGTATAAGCTTCAAAGATACATTTATGGATTGAAGTAAGCATCTAGGAGTTAGAACATTCATTTTGATGAATCAATTAAAGCGTTTGGTGTCATTTAAAACATTAATGAGCCTTCTATTTATAAGAAGGTTAATGGGAGTGCAATTGTTCTCCTTATGTTATTTATGACTGACATATTACTCATAGGAAATGATATCTTATTCTTGTAGAGTATCAAGGTTTGGTTATCTAAAACTTTCTCCATAAAAGATCTAGGAGAATTTGATTATATCTTAGGTATAAGAATTTATAAATATATATCAAGGAGGTTGATAGGTCTCTCATAGTATACATACATAGACAAAGTGCAAAAGAGGTTGAACATAGATCTTTCCAAGGAGGGTTTTATACCCATGGTGCATGGAAAATATCCTTCTAAGTCTTGATGTCCTAAAGTATAAGAAGAGAGAGATCATATAAGTAAGATCATATATGCATTTGTAATTGAATCAATCATGTTTGTTATGTTTTGTACTAGGCTTAATGTTTCATTCTCTTTAAGTGTCATAAATAGATTTTAATCTAATTATGCAGATGAACATTAGGCTACTATAAAGTACATCCTTAAGTAATTAATAAGGACTAAGGATAAATTCTTAGTTTATGGAAAAGTTGATTTACAAATCAATGGGTATATTGATGTTAGCTTTCAATCTAATAAAGATGATTGCAAATCACAATCTAGTTATAAGTTTATGATGAATGGTAGTGTTGTTGTTTTAAAGAGTCTTAAACAAGAAACAATAACAAATGCATCCATAGAGGTTGAGTATATTGTTGTATCAAATATAATAAAGGAGGAAATTTGAATCAAGAAGTTTGTTCATGAAGCTGGCATGTTCCCTAATAGTGTTGAAGTAATTCCTTTATTATGTGATAAGAATGTAGCGATTTCATAAGTTAAGGAACTTATGTCTCATCAAAAATAAAAACATGTGCTTAGAAGATATTATCTGATTAAAGAAATCATTGTTAAAGGTGACATGAAGATTGATAAAATTCCCATAGATCAAATCCTCTCACTAAAGTATTGACATAGAGTAAACATGAGAAGCATGTAACTTTAATGAGATTGAAATTTATATATAATCGGCTCAAGTGAAAGTGGGAGTATATTAGTTTTATGCTCTTGAGCATCATGTAAATTTGTAATATTTTATTAATGTTATTAATAAAAAGGCATTATTTATTATTCGGTGTTGTATCTTATTATGCTTATGTGGCTTAGAGCATTAAATTAAATAATGACTTCTAAAATATTGAAACAATATATAAGAATTCATAGAGTTTATGATATAAGATTTTTATTGTACACAAATGTTTAATATGTAAATCATCCATGATCATGGTATTAATAAGAATAGATATTATCAATACGGATAAATTAGTACATGTTATATTTTCTATAGGAGGTAATTCTCATTCATTATTACATAAGATATCTAAAGTAAACATGTGGATAAATAACATAGTACTAGTTCTTTGGAAACCATGCTAATAATATGGATGATTAATTTATTTTTATGATGTAATGTCTCACTTATATCAATAGTATAAGTATCCTTTGACTCGAGATATCAAGGTTATCTTAACTATGGATTGCTATGCTTTTATTCTTATATTCTATTCCATCTTAGGAGGTGTTTATAACTTAGAAATTGGATATGATATGAGGTAATTGAAGGTATTTATACATCATCAAAGGATTCACCACTCCAGATTAATTGTAGGTGATTATCTTATTGTTCATGTAATAATTTGTTATTTAGGAATCTCTAGCCAGAGCAGAGTGCTTAAAGGTGAATGAGATTCATATGAGCATTTTAGGAATAAAAATTATGGTGCATGAATTATCATGTTTAGGGTATGATTTAACATTAATTGATTATGCATGAAGTTGACATTAATCCATACTCAAACTTAATATGAAAATGAATGGTGAAATGAGTTTATTACAGTAGTATCTAATATATGAGGGTTGAAGTCTAACCATTATCCTTTTAGAATTTATGTAGTCTTGATGTATGACTAGACATGAATCCTGACTTACCTACAAATATATTATTAGATAAGTTTTAATAATATTTTTTATATATTGCTGATATGTTAAGAATCTAAAAGGTCATACACTTATAAAAAGGGAAATAAATTAAATATGGCAAGTGGAATATTATGAGCTATTATTCTAAACTTATATGATAAGTTATAAAAAGTATTTCAATTAAAAGCCTAATTTATATGGACCAAACTTGAAAAGCTTTAGAATCTATATAGCTGAAGTTATCATATGCCATGCACATGCCAAAGGCACATGAAAGTCAAATGCCAAAGATCACATACATGGCACATGGTGACTTAAGTCATAAGGCTCTTCATAACCCTAAGGTTTGACTATATATAACATTATGGTTAAATTAGGGTTATGCAAATCACTTATTCTTCACTTGGTTGAATTCTTCTTCACCATTAATCCTAAAATAATTCAACAATCACTCTAAGAAAGAAAAGAAAAATAAAAACATAAAGGCTCTTACACAAAATATACTAGTACATTATTTTATGTATCTTGTAAAGGAGTTTGCATCACTTATTTCACTATTTGATGTGGATCAATTTTGGAGGTTTTCTAGATTGGAGACTATTGGATTACTATAACCTTTAATGATAAGGTTAGAGATTGAAGGAGATCA
The DNA here is from genome assembly GCA_948192965.1 of Dalechampia spathulata. Classification (NCBI taxonomy): domain Eukaryota; kingdom Viridiplantae; phylum Streptophyta; class Magnoliopsida; order Malpighiales; family Euphorbiaceae; genus Dalechampia; species Dalechampia spathulata. The sequence continues at coordinate 23,461 of CANYBF011076185.1, forward strand.
TCCATTACACGTAAGTGTTACATTCTCTTATTTGCCATGTCTCTATCTTATTTGTGTTTTCATGAGTTATTTAATATAAGATCCCTTCTTAGTTTTTTGTTCTAATGAAACTTTTAAGATTTATTTTGCTACTAATTAATCATAGAAAACCAATAATATACTTTGAGCAATGCTTAGTGTACTTAGGATGAGTGTAATACTCTTTAATAGCATTATGCTCAAGAATAAGATCATGCATGATGAATGAAAGATGGGTCAAGATTGAAACCTAAAGCTTGAAAGAGGGAGGCTTGATAATATGAAGGACATATGGAACTTAAAGGACACTCCTATTTAAGAATTTAGCATCCTTAATTTCCACAAATTGCTCTTGGAGCCTTAACCAATTTGAATTTTAGAATTGATGACCATAAAGTGTAAGAAAAATAAATCAAGCCTAATGATAACATTATTTATTTAAGTTCTACTAAATAAGGTATAAGCAATACAGTAAAACAATATATGAGACTTAAGACAATATGATTTAAGCCTAGATGCTCGAAATAGAATATCTAAGGCAAACTTTTCCCAAAAAGCATGTTCATAAAAAATTGGTTTTAAGTTGATCTAAACCATTATGATAAAATTTGAAAATGTCATCAAATTAGGTTTCAGTCAAGGAATGCTACTTTTTGAACAACTTAAATGAACAAGAGTACAAGTTATTTTTAGTAGTTTCAAGCATAAAAGTAGATAAAAACTCAATGGTGATAAATTCAATGAACTTATTTTCTAAGAAGGCAAAAGGGTCCAACCTATATTCTTGATGAACTCAAGAACTGCATCCTTAATGTCTACCCTTCTAATAAAAGTTTTATAAACAAAATGACAAGGAAGAATTCTCTTATGTGAAAGTTTATCATGACAATTGGAATGGAGAGACCATAAGGAATTAAAAGAGAGATTACCATAAAGTTATCTAATATGGTTACTTTCTGTGATTCCCCGTGTCGGAAAATGCGGCGTGCTAGTGGTGTGATAAATGTGCATAATGAAATAACGTGGAGTCGCCACCCGACTCATCTAGCTAACTCAATTGAGTAACTAAACAAGTCAGGAAAACCCAAGCCTTCCTGCTGAGGGAAAGCAG
>CANYBF011076432.1:0-20165 GCA_948192965.1 Dalechampia spathulata
AAAAAGTAATATTTATCTTCATATAAATTTTAAAAAATAATATTTATCTTTGAATTAAAATTAAAAAAGTAATATTTATCTTCATATAAATTTATAAAAATAATATTTATCTTTGAATTATTAAAATTAAAGGGGAGGGGTAGACTTGTATTTTCACTTCTCCTTCCCTCTTTTAATATATATATTATATTAAAAAATTATAATTTATAATTTTAGTATAAAATATTCAAATAATATGTATCAAATATCTAATATATACTAAAATAGTATATTTTTACTATTTTTAAATATATACTATGAAATACATTTTTCTATAAATTTTTAAAAAATTCATATTTTTAAAAATATTTTTTTGAATTCTATATTTTTATAAAAAATTCAACATTCCATACAAAGTTTTTTCCGTATTTTTTGTAAAAAAGCCCAATTTAAAATCAATTTTTATAAAAATGGCCCATTCTATTTAAACCAGCACATTTTCGCATGAGTCGTTAAAATGGACCCATTTTACGAGCCCAATATCAAAGCTGAAACCCCCCGAGTTCCTGAGGGCAGCCATTTGTATCGCTAGAATATCCTGCTCCCTGATCTGCTCAGCTTGGTTATATTCATATAGCAAACCAGCTTCAAGTCTTTGCGCTTTGCTTAAGTGACTCTGCGACCTATGCGCTTCTAAGCCACCTTCTCTCCCATCCATGGCATCCACTTCCACTCACTCCTTCTACTTCCTTCCTAAGGTAATTACATCCATTTTTTTTAAATTATTTTTCTTCCTTTTCATTTTTCAGATAGTGAGACTAACAATTTTTGCTATTTTTTCGGAAAGATTTCACTTAGGTTGCAATCCAGCAGACCTCACGGCGGTCTTTTGCCATTTTCAAACACTGGTGTTGCTGCGACGTCGTTTTCTGCTACAAGGAAAAGATGCTTCAGGATTAGTACTTTGAGAGCTGCAGCCGCTGATGGAGGTTCTCGCCGCAGAGTGTATAGGCAGTCCCAAGGAGAGAGTGCGCTGTCGCGTCCTCCTTTCCAGCAAATTACATCGTTTGTTGTGCCGGCTGGCGTTTTTGTTGTTTTTACTTTCGGTATTAATGGAAACTTTTATTGCTTATCATTATAATGATGCATTATTTGCTTAATTATCTTCTTCCTTTTCCTTTTCTTAATTTTCTAGATAATCTTGTGTGGAGTAATCATTCTAGTTTAATTTGTGTGAATTAAGTGCATGTTGAAAAGAAAAAGAAAGAGCACAATTAACATTGTTCGGGTTTTTATTCCATTGGTGCACTAATTGAGTCTCTTCAGCTGACAGTTATGTGGAAATTGGTGGAGAAAATGATGATGCCAAAGCCCAAAAAGCAACCATCGGTGGAAAATAAAGAATCTCCTTCTAAAGGAATGAATTGGTCATTCGCTGCTGGAACTAATTTATTTCCTGGTTTGACGTCAAAGATTGACAGAGAAGCCAAGCAGAAGCTCAATGAATTTTCCAAAGAACTTAGGTCCTTCAGCGCTGTTGACATGTCAGGTATGCTGATCATCAATTCAAGCAACAATAATAAAGTATTCTTTGACACTCAGGCACATAGCTGGAGCCAGATATTTGCCATTTCAATGCAAATTTTGAGCATGATATACTTTTATTCCATTCGTACATACCAGTATGAGTCCCCTTTATAATGTTCAATTACGTTGGTAAATATATATCCAAATAATGGACTTTGTAGTATTCTTTTTTATTTTTTAAGCTGAAAGGTATTTAAAATAAGCTGGACGTGCAAATCTTAAAAAAGTAATTAAGAATTTGGTAACCGTCTTTAAGGATCTCAAGGTTTAGCCTTCAAATTGATCTAAGAGTGAAAATTCAAGGCTGTCTTTTGCCTTGCTCTGACCCTTTGACATCTCAAATGCAATCAAAAGTTTTTTCTTTTTTGTTTTTTATCCCCATATGGTGAAATTTGTTTTCTTAAACATTTCTAGTGTATAGTTGTAAACTCATGTTATACCATGTAAATGTGATCTTGACTTTTGAAGCATATGGCAGGGTGTAACTTTGGTGATGAAGGGCTTTTTTTTCTTGCTGAGAGCATAGCTTACAATCAGGTTGGAGTTCTGAAGCTGTTTATTGTTGTTATTATATAATTTTCATGGTTTTAGTTGTTTTAACAGTAATGTGTATGGACTAACTTTATGTATCTTAGCTATTTTTTAGATTCTAGAGGAAGTGAGTTTTGCTGCAAACGGAATAACTGCAGAAGGAGTTAAAGCTTTTGATCGAGTTCTTCAATCAAACATAGCATTAAAGACACTAAATTTGTCTGGAAACCCTATAGGAGATGAGGGAGCTAAGGTCAGCTTGTGTCCACTTTCTATGACTTCTTAAAGATTTGAAGTGGATTAATTGAAATGTGCGTTTTTTATGGTTTTTCAAAAGCAATGCACTAATTATATCTATGAAGTTAAGCTGATGGTGCTTTTGGTCACGTTTGTTTCCCTCCCGCTCTGCCTCTCTCTCCCTTTCTCTTTTTTTCACATATCTTGTGAAGATGTAATTTACTTCTTTCATTCTCCTTGATTGGCAAGATATTGTATAGCTTGTTTCATTCTTTTGTAGGAATAAGTTGACACAAACTGTGAAATATTTTCCTTTAGGTAATGCCAATCGTCTCTTAATGCTAAAGCATAGCCATTTATCAAGGAAAGAGCAGTACAATCTTAAAGTCATCCTTTAGTGGTTACTGCAACTTTCATTTAGGATGCTTGCTATTTTAAAAAAAAACAAGACAGACAGCAGTAAATTGGGTGCTAAAAGAAGCACTTCTTGTGGGCACCATTGACATAGGGTTTTGATGTCCTCATTCCTATAGCTAGTGGCTGGCTACCGTTCAAATAAGCTCTCTTCAGACTAACAAGGCTGGATAAAGGCCTACAGGGAGAAGAGGAGACCTCTGGGTTGAGAAACATTCATGATCTCCAGTTTTCATAACAAAGTTTTTTTGTTCTTTCCTTGTGAATTTTCTGAACGGCAGAATCACATTAATATGTTTTGCAACTTATTTTAGCCTACAGAGACTTTGGGGAGTGCTGCCGCCAACTAGTGAAGAATGATAAAAAAAATTTTCTTCAAAATAAAGAGAATGAAGTTACAATTGAGTAGGAATAGATTTTGATTCACTACTCTACTATACCAGGCATCTTTAAGTAATTATACTAGCTAGCTCTCACATTGGAGATAATATACTTTGTAGAAGTACCTATTGGCATGATTAATTGAACAGAAATCATTCTTTTTGTATGATGTAATTTGGCAGATTAATTTGTAGTATCAATCATGCACTATCTAGTTTGGTAATATCAGGTTCTTGATATGTTTAGAAATTTTACAGCACACCGGTATATGTTTCAAATGTAATGAATCAAACATTGAAAGGGAATGCTAAGTGCGTGAGTATTTTCATTGCTTGTTATCATGGTCTACAAGCTTGAATGAGCCTGTTATGCAAGTGTTATCTTCAGTTTGACATCTAAATTTTCTGTTTCACTTTACCCTCTATTCGATTGCCTGGAAAAATTATATTTGTTGTTTGCTCCACTATGTAGTTGTGATGTTATGGTTTAAAGATAAAGGATGATGTTGATAATTCATTTTTCTTTGTGAGAATGTTTACATTGCTGCTTCATATCCTTTGGTTATCTGTTATATGATGTATTTTTTCCTGTTGCTTTCTGGCTGCAAGCAGTCCCTATGTGATATATTAGTGGATAATGCGGGTATTGAAAAGCTCCAGCTGAACAGTACGGACCTGGGTGATGAGGTTTGCTTGCTTTTTAATTTGAACTGCTGCCTGGGAATTATGTGCATGAGCCTCCAATATGTTTATTTTGAAACAAATATGTAGTTATCATGTTCCTTAGTAGGTTCTTACTTTATGGGCAGGGTGCAAAGGCTGTTGCTGACTTGTTAAAGAAAAATTCAAACTTGCGTGTGATTGAACTTAACAACAACATGATTGATTATTCTGTATGTATTATCTCAACATTTTCTTGTATACTTAAAAGTAGTCAAGGTTGCTGAATCAATATTGTCTATGATTCAATTTTGGAAATGGAAGTAGGGATTTACAAGTCTTGCTGGTGCATTTTTGGAGAATGCAGCTTTACGAAGTATATATCTCAAGTGAGTTTCCCTGATTTTTCCATCTTTACTTTTGCTTTCTGGGATTACTATATATCATGTCCACTTTATCTACCAAAACCCTTTGAATTTTAGCAGGCTGCTTTAAATAACTATTTTACTTTGGAAATCTTGCTGACATTATATCACTTTAAGTGGCAATTATGGTGGAGCTTTGGGGGCAAATGCTTTGGCTAAAGGAATTGAGGAGAACAAATCTTTACGGGTACATGTGCTGTTATGATCTGCTTTTCTTTTATTATGTGCTCCTTGTTTTAGTTGAATTGGATCTATTAGTTCTGTGGTTTGTGTTAATAATTATCAAGGCCTTTCACCTGATTATCTGGCTCTAGAATACCAATCAGATGATGGGTATCTATTAAAAGTGACAAAAAAGATAACTTGAATAATTATAAAGGCTTTTCACTTGATTATCTGGCTTTAGAATGCTAATCAGATTATGGGTATCTATTAAAAATGACGAATAAAAAAGAGAATTTCCAAGTTAACATTGAGTCAAACCCTTGATCATGTCAACCGAATGTTGAATTTGCATACAGATGGTTTTGAAGTTTAGTTTAATTTTGAAATGTACTTCCTATATGAATATATAGAGTTTTGTTTCTGTATCAATATGGACTCTGGACATCTGAACTATTCACGTCTTGTCACATTTGAAAGAAGTACTATGCTACTCTGAGTTTAGCAGTATTGCTAAACGTGAGGCTTGCGAAGTCACTTGAGTGTGGTAAGGCTTTTTTAATCTGGAAGCAAGAGACCTGATGAAATGGAAAGGCCTCCAGTTGATGTGATTTCAGATTCATCAGATCATAGAAAGGTGAAGGATGTAATCATGCACATTGCCTAGAAGATTTTGCTCAAACTAGATACTTAGCTGGGCGTAGGTTAGGCAAGCAAATGGTTTTCCCGACAGTAGTTACTAGTCTATTATAGTCTATTATCTTACATATTTATGTAAACTCAATAAGGCATGGCCTCTACGAATGAAAACATAATATATTTCCTGAAGTTGATATTTTTTATTTGAAGGCTTACTAAAAGCAGTTTTATTCTGTCATTAGAAATTTTGAAGTTCTATTCTCTGGCATCATTATTCATCTGACCAAGTCTTGACTTTTCTTAGTAGTTTGCTTATACCGTCTGTCAAGATTATGACAATGCTACGTAGGAATGCTTTTCAATGGAAATATTATTTTGAATGGAGTTATTTTCATCCAGGAACTTCACTTGCAAGGAAATTCAATTGGAGATGAGGGAATCCGTGCCTTGATGTCAGGGTTATCTTTCAGTAAAGGTACAGCTGTCGTTCTATTGCCATTTTCAGTTTGAAAACTTGATTTAAAAAAAATGCCTGCATTCGCTGTATTACATCTAATGTGCGTTTTGCTCCTCAGCAAAACTTACCCATCTGGACATCGGCAACAACTCACTCAGTGCGAAGGGAGCCTTTCATGTTGCTGAATATATTAGGAAAAGCAAGAGCTTGTTCTGGATGAATATGTACATGAATGACATAGGTGATGAGGTGATGAAATTACCATATAATTTTTTACATCTTTATTTCAGCGGTTCTCCTTCTAATCCAATTAATGATATATGAGGTTCTGTTTGTATCTTCATTTATTTTTGAATTTTTACTAAATTTAAATTTATATTAGGGTGCTGAAAAGATAGCAGATGCCCTAAAGCAGAACCGGAGCCTAGCAAATATAGACCTGGTGGGAATTATTCTTTCCCTTTAATATTCTCTTTCTTTCTTGCATAGTTTTTAAAAGTGCAAGGCACATCTAAGTGCTAAGGTGCTCTGGAGTCTAGGTGCAAGGTGCAAAGCGAAAACTTACGCCTCAAGAACCAAGGTGCAATAGTGTAAAAAAGTATTTATAATAAAATAGAGCATTAAATCATGATTAACAATGATAACTAGAAATATTCAAGTAAAACCTAAAATCAAACAAGTCACACACAGTCTATATGGAATATTGGTTAGTTTTTCGTAATATGTAATTTATAAATGCATAGAAAATTACATTTTATAATTTATAATTGCAAAGGAATTACAAAGTCAATATAGTAGAAAGCCAAAATAAATGTTTTATAATTTATAATTACAAAGAAAATCATGTTTACAAATACAAAAAATAAACTATTTCGCAAATGATAAACATGAGAAGTTGAATTGTATTGGAACAAAATATTTGATAGTAAATTGACAAAAAGAAAAACCGCAAATTTGAAAAAGGCAAATATAAATTGTTAGATAAGGAAGAAATGAAAGAAGTTTCAAAGAGAAAAAGAAAGCGAAAAATAGTGGGTAGAGAAAAACGAAAGGTATACTTATCATTTTCCACCTTTCTTTTTCTTATATTTGGAGCATTTGAAGAAGATGCCTTTGACATATTTATTTGTTGTTAATTAACTTTTTTTTGAACTTTTGTTAATTGACTCTTTTTTTTAACTGATGTTAATTAACTCATTAAGTGAATTGTGCTTTTTTTTTTTTTTATTTAAGATAAATTGGGTTGAAATTAGTTGAAATAGCCCATAATATCTATGCAGAAAACACTGTTAGTGCACCTCATAAAGCTCACGCCTTGCACCTCCTGCACCTCCTGTGCCTAAGCCCTCACCTCAGGAACCAGTAACCAATGCGCCTTCCTCATATGCCTTGCGCCTGAGGCGCAGTTTTTAAGGCTATGCTTTCTTGTATCATTTAGTCTCTTCCTGAATGACCACCGATGAACACATCTACTGATTACAGGGTGGAAACAACATACGTGCCAAGGGGATTAGTGAAATAGCTAACGTTTTGAAAGATAACTCCATCATCTCAACAGTGAGCATTTACTCCTGTACCATGATTTAATTGGTTCTTTTCCTGCTGAATTTACATTTTGGATCCTTACATGAGGATTCTCTTTCTGGCAGCTGGAAGTTGGTTATAATCCTATAGGACCTGATGGAGCGAAGGCATTGTCAGAAGTTCTCAAGTTTCACGGGAAAGTAAAAGCATTAAAGCTTGGTTGGTGCCAGGTAAATCTATATGAACGTGTACGTTTGTGAATCATTTACTTAACCGTGTCTTATGGAAATTTTTTTGCAGATTGGAGCTAAAGGTGCAGAATACATTGCAGATACTTTGAAATATAATAACACCATTTCGATTCTAGACTTGCGAGGGAACGTACTTAGAGATGAAGTTAGTTCCTGTCCTTTGAAGAATTTTTTTTTAAATATATATATTTGTTTGGCCCTTCTGACCAATCGATCTTATCTTCATCATTTTCATAAAATGATTTCAGGGAGCAATCTGCCTGGCTCGCAGCTTGAAAGTGGTCAATGAAGTTCTCACCGAGCTCGACTTAGGATTTAATGAAATAAGAGTAAAGAATCGTTCTTTGTGTACAATCTTCTTTGAGAAATTCATAACATCCTACAGGTTTTCATTTCTCATCTTCTGTACAGGATGATGGAGCTTTTGCAATTGCTCAAGCACTCAAGGCCAACGAAGATGTAAAAATAAACTCTTTGAACCTTGCAAACAACTTCCTCACAAAATTTGGGCAGGTAACTTGCATTGCCTGCTCTCCATTATCTTAACATTTCACTTTATTTATGTGTTGCATTTGCATGAACAAACTAATCTCATGCAGAGTGCGCTTTCTGATGCAAAAGACCATGTGTACGAGATAAATGAGAAGGAAGTGAATATTGTTTTCTAGAAGAACTGAAATAGCTATAGATATAGTTTTTTTCTCATATTATTAGAAGAGAAGGGAGATATCTTTTTGCGCCGTTCATTTACATGGCCAACATAGGTAAGAACTCAATATTATGCAATTTTTGAGGGATCATAGTTAGTTCGCCATTTACGGTTTTAAGTCATGCCATTTACGGTTTTAAGTCACTGGAAGCTGTTTTTTTGGAAATTCTGTAGAGTTTAAATTCAGATGTAAGCTTCATTTCTTTTTTTGGTGGATTATTTACAATATTTGATGACAAAAATATGTAATGATTCAGTTTAATCTACAGGTTTCAAATTATTTTCCAAACACCTGGCTTATGTTGTAGTATAACTTATGGTTTGTCTGACTTCAGAATATTTGAACGCTTGCTGGGTTCGTCCATTCTGGGTTGTAGGAGACCAATAAAAACAGGTTCTTGATCTACCTAATTACAGAAAGATCAGTGATTATTTGAGTTGGAATATAACTAGGATAAGGTGAGGTATGCACCAATCAGGATGTGCAAACGGATTTACTCTAAATTTCAATAACTTGTTGCATGGTTGATTCTGAAATGTGGCTCAAACATTACAAAATTGAGTTGGATCGTTATTTTGAGGTTCACCTTGAATCATATGCTACAGAAAATCCGAACTCTTTCATAGAACCACACTTGCTTAAAAACTAAAGTGGCAGATTGTGCCCTGGATGGCAAGGAGTCCATAGATTATATTAATCATAAATGATTTCTTTCCAGGACAACCTGTGCCCTCCTTAGCTTCTTGAATAAAATCCATGCGAGTCATAGAAGCATATCTGGCATGCATCCAACATGGATGACGATGGGGAGGGCATTCCTTGTTTCCTTCTGTGATCTAACCTAAATGGGTTGGAAGAATTCTTGTCATGCGGAGCGGGAGCTCATGGAGATCCCGACATGCAATGGAAGGTACTACTTGATTTTATATAAATAATAAAAATTGATATATAATACATCAATAGTAATATAACAAATAATATGAATTTTTGATTGAAAAATTAGATAAAAAATGATCTTTGCAAGGGTCCTTGTAGTGTGTAAGAGATTAAAATTATGAGTGATAATTACTATATTATCATAAGTATAAAAATATGAAAAAACTTTTTATACATTCTTAATAAGATGGTATGTAAGGTCTAAAATTAACTATTATATATATAAAATTATAATTATATTGAAGATCTATTAGAATATATCAAAGCTCAAAGCAATAAGATTAGTTTGACAGGTTGCTTATCCTTCTTTCTTAACCTGTAAAGAGTTATATCCCTTTTTCTTTAGATTGTTGGCGGAGGCCCTAGTGTTGGCTCCGACTATGTTTGCGGGGAACGGAATGGAGGCAAGGATAAGAAAGAGATTTTCCCTGTGAATGACTTCTTGCCCTTGCTTCACTCCGTAGGATTCTTAATCCAATAATGTGAGTTTTTTTGTGATTTGGTTCAAAACACTGTTTCCAAATAAACCCATGAAGTAAGCAGAGATGAGTGGCCTGAGTTGATCTTAAACTAGCAAGTAGAAAGCAAGGCACTCAACTGATTTGTCATTTTAGCAAATATAGGAGCATAAGATTGACAAATACTTGAAGGCAATTAATTTGGCCTACCGTTTCAGAAAGAATTACAAATACATTAAAGAGTAACGGGTTTAGTAGGTGAAAGTCTGTCAAATCCAAGACCAACAAGGCTGCTTCCCCAGGGATAACAACCTTTTGGGTTATGAAAGAGGCAAATCTTGGCATTTTAGAAATTTTTGTTTGTTTGTAATACCAAAGAAAGGCCTACTAATAAACGAAACTAAATGGTAAATAAGTGATTGATTATCCTGAATAGTTAAGTTCAAGTACATATGCTTGTATTTGTTACATATATTTAATTTGATTTAATTTTTAAAATTACAAAACTTTAGCTTAGAAACTATAGTGAACTAAATGATTTCACACCCTTAATTAATTGGGATGAAATTGTGTAGAACAAGTGAACAGTTTGGTTGAGGTATAGAGATGCCTCTCCAAAAATGAAGGGGGTATTATGGTAATGAATTGTTGGTTTATTTTAATGTAGAAAGTAGCTATTCTCAAACATCTTAGAGCCTCACATGAATCAAATTGAGATTAATTCTAAGTGGATTCAACCCATCTTTATGCCCTAAATCTCCAATGCCTGGAATCAATGCTTGACATTATGCATTTGAAAATTTTTAAAAGATATCAATTTTTTGAAAATATTCATAAAATTATAATATTAAATTCTTGCAAGTTCTAATAGAAATTTAATATAAAATTCAAAAATCATATAAAATAATCATAAAATAATAAATGAAACTCATGTATTGGAGGGTTATAACAATCCACTGATAAAAATTTTTTGGTTCAAAATATATGTTAAAATTTTAATTTTCATGAAACATTATTTGATTAAAATAACTAAAGGAAAAATATACAAAGTATATAACATAGCATCATTAATTCTCAATTTTGTATTAATTATTTTTTAATGAAATTTAGTAGCCTGTTGTGATATTCTTTTATACACGATTTGATATTGATATGAATTTTAAAAATTAAAAGCGTTCATTAAATCATTTAATATGAAGTTAGTCATTCAATAACTCAGAAGAATATGAGTCTTTTCTTAGTGGAGATGATTCTACTATTAGAAATACACAACATGTAAATATCTAAATGCAACAAAAGCCCTAATCTACATTGTATTCATATGCATACACATCTATACAACAGTATAATATTATAAACTTTTCAGCTTCATTATCGAAAGTGGCTCCAAATTGTTTGAAAATTATTGACTACCAAGCCAAATGAGGTGGACCATCTAAATAAATCTTTTTGTCCGTTGAGAATCAAATCTAGATAAGTATTTCTTTTTGTATCTATGAACTGATCGTGGAAAAGTATAGGGAAATTGAAACTTGCAGATGATCATTACCTATTGATCATCTCATCTCTGTCAATGAAACGTTCAAGCAACTCTTTATCTTTCAAAACCAAGCAATCATCAGCTTTTCCAAACCAATTATAGCGTCGCTTGGCAACATAATCGTAGACACAATCCCTTAGAGGGGTTGGAACTAACATGAATATGCTTAGAGCAGAGTGGGGCAGAGGCAGATATGAAACTACTTTCAATGCAGCTGCAAGGACCAGAAGAAAGCAAGTTAGGACCAGATATTTGTGCCCTTCCAGAGAAAGTGGCAGGAAACTCCAACTCATACCGAAAGAAGATGCAGAATTGTTGTAATAATATAGTATGCACATGTGAATGAACAAAGCAAAACAATTACAATGTTTATGTCGAATGGCCATTTATGATGGTGACTGGCTGTTGTGAATAATTCATTAACGAATTCATCAAGGAAGTTGGTGATTTGACCACAGGGGAGCTGTTTTAACATAGTGAAATTTCTTGCTAGGATAGTTCTGAACTGCATGAAAGATAAAAATTGTCTCTAAGAAAGGATCGATGAAATAGACATGAATGAAGATGCAGACTATCTACATCCATACATAAAGACCCAATGAAGCTTCATTGTTCCTTGGAATTTGAGAAGAAGAGTGATTCTCTCCACTTAAACAGAATATTTACATCCCTTGTTGTCATATGCCGGGTTTAAATTGCCACCAGGTAGATGAATGGAGCTCAAGAAAAATGACGTTTTACTGACTCTTTCTACAGAATATAAATACAAAGAAAACTTGATGTGATGACTTTTTTTACGCAAGAACACAGGAATGGAGGGGATCGATTATTCCTTTGATTTTAAAAGACGTACACAACAGCTACAAACAGCTCAAAGGTAACTAGGTAGGTCCATCAGGCAATTTAGGCCAGTTTAGATGATTAAATGCAAATTACAGAAATATAGATAACCATCTAGATCATTAGTGAAAATCACTAACTGGGGTTCTCTAACAGAGAGGTTCTTTCATCAGAGATTACTGGTTGATGTCAATTTTCAGACAGTAAGTATTTTCCTCGAAAAGGGAGCATCAAAAAGAACACTTGTAAGAAAATGAAAAAATAAGCTATCTAGTTAAGAAAAGAAACTAACCGGTAGATGCTTGGTGGTAAGAATCAGGACCTTCAATGAAGAGAAAGCGTCGAAGAACATCTTCACGGTCAAGGCCGCATAATCTTAAGTATGGCTCGGCAGCCTTGGATTGGAGGCAACAGAACTTTATCTTCCTATATTTATCTGCTTTGATCACCCACTTCACCCCTGTACAATTGGATGATTACTCTTTTGATCATGCATTGCAAGACAAGAATATACAAGCAGTTGGTGAACATAATCAATCTGAAACCATTCTCATGTTAAGGAATTGGAGATCGATATGCTGTAACTGGGGAAGGATCTAGGGTGGCGCAATGCAGCAATTGGCATGCACTATCCCCTAAATCAAATTGATAAAACCCGGAAAGTAAATCAAATGATCGAGCATTAAGTATGAATTATACATAAACCTTTACTGATTTCATATAATCTGAAAAGGGATACAAACAGATTCGTTCTTTAATATTTTTCAAGCTGGATAAGATGAAAATGCAGTAGAACAGACACATAACAAGATTACCTTACCTACAAAAAATGGCAAAATCATCTAAAATTACAGTGAATCAAAAACAAAAACCTTGGCATACAAAATTAGATTCCAGCTATATTAAAAAAGAAGAAGAAAAAACCACTTTCATGCGTTATTGAAGAAACCCAGAAAATGAAACACTACGGCCACAGTTAAGAGAGGAAACCTCGGTGGCAGAGATGGCAGACACCATCATAGACGACAACACGTGGCTGGAGGAGAGTGGGTAGTGGAAGAGGCTTGACGGATGAATCTCGGTACAGCAGATCATCACCAGCAACATCGGCCACAGTACCGGGAAGGACGTCGGTCGTCGACGAAGAGGACGATGACGCGGGAGAAAACGAGCGAGTCGAAGAGAAAAGTGTGCAAGTTTTTAGTATTTTAGATTTCGCAGCGAGGATTCGAAGGCCTCTCGTCAGCATTTCTCTTTCGGGGTTTTTTTTTTTTGGGGTATTATGTTAATATATTTATTATGGAAGAACTCTCTTGGCTGCCAAGTTCGAGTCGGTTCACAGTCGATCCGACCCGAGCAAGTATCGAGAACTGGTTTACTGTTCGTGGATTTTTTTATTAATTCTTTTTTTTCTAATTTTCATAACAACTTATAATATTTTGACAATTTTTAAATGGTATTCGAAATAAATGTTCAAATCAATGACCTACAGATTTCCTTTAATAGACGTAAATTTGATTGGTTGAGCTTAAATTAAATTTTGTACTATAAATTTAATTAAATCTTACATAAATTTAATAAGTATAAATTATAAAATAAATTATTTTTTATTTTATTTTTTAAATAAAATATTTGTTTAATATTTATAATTTTATATTAATAATTAAATTAAAAAATATTTTATATATTTATATAATTATAAATTTATTGTTAAATTTATAAATTAAGAAATTTTTTATGTAATTAATAAAATTTAAATATTATTTAATTTAAATTTAACTATTTGTTAACCCATGATTTTGATGTATGTGTCATGTATGAGTCAATTTAAATTATTTACCTTTTTAATGCAGATTTTCATAAGTGGTACGGGCGTACCTGTTTTGGTATGGGCATACCCAATTGCTTTAATGTGTGGTACAGGCATACGACTGATTGTACCAAGTAAGCCTTGTTTTCTTGAGTTTGGTACGGGTGTACCATTGGTTGGTACGGGCGTACCATTGCTCGTAGGAATTTGATTTGTCAGTAAACCTGTTTTGATACGGATGTACCATTGGGTGGTACAACTGTTAGGTCTGATCTTTTAGTTATTTTTAGTCTGTTAATAAATCCTACTCTATAGGAATTAGCGGTAAATATTTTGACGATTTCTTTTAGTCCATTACCACATTTTTAGGATATTATTAACGTGGGTTGTTATTTCAATTTTATCTCTTTGTAAAAGGCTATATATGCCTATAATTTACTTTCAATAATATCTTTCTTATTTAAGCTCACGTACTAAGTTTCTCTAAGTGTTCTTAACATTTGGTATCAGAGTTGGTTGTGAGTGAGAGCAAGGAAGTCAAGCAATATGGCGAAAAGCAGTAGTGGTGGTTTTGTACAACCAGCCATTCCCAAATTTGACGGACATTACGATCATTAGGTGATGTTGATGGGGAACTTTCTTCGTTCCAAGGAATATTGGGATCTCATAGAGAATGACGCTTCGGAGGTGGTGACATAAGGGGTTGAGAACCAGACAGAAGCACAACGTAAAGTGATCGAGGGACAGAAGTTGAAGGACTTAAAGGCAAAGAACTATCTTTTTCAAGCTATAGACCAAAGTATCTTGGAGACTATACTAAACAAGGACACATCAAAGGGAATTTAGGACTCAATGAAATAGAAATACCAAGGCTCTACCAAGGTGAAAAGGGCGTAGTTGCAGGCACTTTGGGAGGACTTTGAGACTTTTCACATGAACGAGGGTGAAACTGTTAATAATTTCTTTGCTCGTACCCTCACTATAGCTAATAAAATGAAGGTCTATGGTGAGACAATAAGCCAAACTATTATTAATGAGAAAATTTTGAGGTCCATGACTTCAAAATTTGATTTTGTGGTTTGCTCTATTGAAGAGTCCAATAATTTGGACACCATGACCATTGACGAGTTATAGAGCAGCTTGCTAGTCCATGAACAAAGAATGAATGGTCATCGTGGAGAGGAGTAGGTTCTCAAGGTTACTCATGAAGATAACACTAGTAGAGGAAGAGGTCGAAGGGTATTCAGAGGAAGAGGAAGAGGTCATAGTAGACAATCATTCAACAAGGCTACTGTCAAGTACTTTAAGCGTCATAATTTAGGATACTTTCAGTATGAGTGTCCTAGTTAGGAGAATGGAGCCAATTATGCAGAAATAAATGAAGAAGAAGAGTTGTTATTAATGTCTTATGTAGAGCATAACCATGCTCAAAGAGAAGAGGTTTGGTTCCTTGATTCAAGATGCAGTAATCACATGAGTGGGAATAAAGAATGGTTCTTGGATTTGAATGTTCACTTCAGGCAAACTGTAAAACTAGGCAACGACTCAAGCATATCAGTTATGGGGAAAGGAAACATTCGAGTGCAAGTGAATGGAATCACACAAGTAATATCTGAAGTTTATTATGTTCCTGAGCTGAAAAATAATCTATTAAGTATGGGGCAACTTTAGGAAAAAGGTGTGGCAATTCTAATTCAACATGGGAAGTGCAAAGTTTTTCATCCTAGTAAGGGCCTAATCATTCAGTCCGAGATAAGCACGAACAAGATGTTTGTTGTACTTGCAGTAATGATGCCTAAAGCTACTACCTGTTTTCAAGCCATGATAGAAGATGAGAGTTATTTGTGGCATTGCAGATTTGGACACTTGAGCTTCAAAGGGTTGAGAACTCTTCATTACAAAAAAATGGTCAGTGGTTTGCCTTCACTTAAAACACCTACAAAATTATGCACAACGTGTTTAGTTGGAAGCAGCACAGGGAATCCATTCCAAAAAGAAGTTGTTGGAGAGCATCACAAAAGTTGAAGTTAGTGCATGCTGATATATGTGGTCCCATAAAGCCTGCATCAAATAGCAACAAGAGGTATTTCTTGAGTTTTATTGATAATTTTAGTCGTAAAACTTAGATTTACTTCTTGCATGAAAAATCAAAGGCTTTTACCATGTTCAGAAGTTATAAGGCTTATGTTGAAAAGGAAGCATGTGTCTACCTTAAATGTTTAAGGACTGATAGAGGTGATAAGTTTACTTCAAATAAGTTTAAGGAGTTTTGCAAGGCAAATGGCATAACCAGGAAATTGACCACAACTTATACTCCTCAGCAAAATGGAGTTGTAGAGAGGAAGAATAGGACTATGATGAATTTGTTGCACTGTATACTCACTGAGAAGCAGGTTCCAAAGACTTTTTGGCCAGAAGCTGTGAAATGGTGTATGCATGTACTCAACAGGTACCCTACATTAATCATGCAAGATAGAACTCCAGAGGAAGCATGGAGTGGTATAAAACCTATAGTAGAATATTTCAAGGTTTTTGGGTGTTTGGCTTATGTGCATGTACCAGACCAGAGAAGAATCAAGTTGGATGATAAAAGCTTTCAATATGTTTTATTTGGAGTAAGTGATGAGTCGAATGCTTATAGATTGTTTGATCCAGTTTCTAAGAAAATAATTATTAGTAGGGATGTTATTTTTGAGGAGAGTAAGGGATGGAATTGGAACATAAGTAAGGAAGAAAAGGCCTTGGATGTGTTAGAATGGGGTGATGGTGAAGAAGAAGCTGATTTAGCCTAGAATGAAAGGGAGTCTGGGGCAGAAGAAGCTGATTCAACCAAGAATGAAAGGGAATCTGGAGCAGAAGTTAATGGAAATAAAGAAGCTGATTCAAGTGGCATTAGTTCATCTTCCAGTGAATCGCATGATGATAACTCCTTGGGTCTAGTTCAAAGGAGGGCAAGACAAATTCCATATTGGATGTAAGATTATGAAATTGGAGAAGGTCTATCAGAAGAAGAAGAGTTGAGCACCATGACAGTTCTCACAGAAGCTGATCCTATTACATTTAAGGAAGTTGTGAAGAGCAAGAAATGGAGAGATGCCATGAATGCAGAGATTGAAGCCATTGAACGTAATAAAACATAGGACATGACTGTTTTACCTGAAGGAGTGAAGATTATTGGAGTTAAATGGGTTTTTAAAACAAAACTCAATGAAAATGGTGAGATTGATAAGTGTAAGGCTAGACTTGTGGAAAAGGGATATGCACAACTATATGGGATTGATTACACAGAAGTTTATGCGCTAGTTGCAAAGCTAGATACCATACGATTGGTAATTGCTATAGTAGCTCAAGAAGGTTTGAGTATTTTTCAGCTGGATGTAAAGAGTGCATTTTTTGCATGGTGAGCTTGGTGAGGAAGTGTATGTCTAACAGCCTTAGGGATATGAGAAGAAAGGCGAAGAACACAAGGTGTATAAGCTGAATAAAGCACTATATGACCTTAAACAAGCTCCACAAGCTTGGTACAGCAAAATTGAAGCCTATTTTATTAAAAAGGGCTTTAAAAAATGTCACTATGAACACACCCTATTCACAAAGTTGAAGGAGGGAGGTAAGCTCTTGATTGTCAGTCTTTACGTTGATGATTTAATTTTTACCGAAAATGATAAAAGCATGTGTGATGAGTTTAAAAAGTCGATGAAGTTAGAGTTTGATATGTCTAACTTAGGAAAAATGAGATTTTTCTGGGGATTGAAGTGCTACAACATTCTAATGGGATTTATGTGTGTCAAAGAAAATATGCTCATGAAGTCTTAAAAAGATTTGGCATGGACAGAAGTAATTCAATGAAGAACCCCATAGTTCCAGGTTTCAAATTATCAAAGGATGAGAAGGGAGCTAAAGTTAATGCAAGCTTGTTCAAACAGGTGATTGGCAGTCTCATGTACTTAACTATAACCGGACCTGATTTGATGTATGGAGTGAGTCTCATCAGCAGATTCATGTTGTATCCTATAGAGCAACACTGGTTGGCAGCAAAAAGATTGCTAAGATATTTAAAAGGAACGACTAATCTGGGGATTTTTGACAAGAAAGGAAGCAGTAAGCAACTCATAGCATACTCAGATAGTGATTTTGCTGAAGATCTAGATGATCGAAAGAGTACAACAGGGTATGTATTCATGATTAGTTCTAGAGCGGTGTCGTGGTCATCCAAGAAACAGCCTGTGGTTAGCTTATCCACCACTGAGGCCGAATATATTGCAGCTACTTCATGTGCTTGTCAGTGTGTTTGGTTAAGAAAAATTTTAATGAAACTTGGTTATGTACAGGAGAAATGTACCACCATTTTGTGTGATAATAGTTTAACTATTAAACTATCCAAGAATCCTATTCTTCACGGAAGAAGCAAGCATATTAACATCAAGTTTCATTTTCTTCGTGAATTGGTAATAGATGGTGTGGTTGATTTAAGACATTGTAATACTCAAGACCAGATAGCTGACATTATGACAAAGCCATTGAAGTTGGAGGCATTTTTGAAGCTTCGTAGTTTGCTGGGCATGTGTGAAGTTAATATAAATTGAATGCATTCCGCATACAGTTTAAGGGAGGGAATGTTAGGTATGATCTTTTAGTTATTTTTAGTCTGTTAATAAATCATATACTCTATAGGAATTAGTGATAAATATTTTTCGGTTTCTTTTAGTCCATTACCATGTTTTTAGGATATTATTAACGTGGGTTGTTATTTCAATTTTATCTCTTTGTAAAAGGCTATATATGCCTGTAGTTTACTTTTAATAATATCTCTCTTATTCAAGCTCATGTACTAAGTTTCTCTAAGTGTTCTTAACAATGACCGTACTGTTGCTCGCAAGAAAATTGCTTGTCAAGAAAAACGTTTTGATACGGACATACCAATGGGTGGTACGATCGTACCTAATTTCCCTCTCATTTTCAAAAGTGGCTTTTTAAGTGGGTACAGGTGTACCATGTCTGGTACGGCCATACGCGACTTTTCAGAAAGGCTTTAAACCCTTTCTAATAGTTTTATTTTGACATAGAACATAATACACTTATTATTATTATGGGTTGTTGTATGGTTAATGCTGGGCATTACATTGTAATTGAGAGTTTGTGAGATTGATATCATTGTAAAGGTTTAAGTGTGAGCATGAAAACACTAGGGTTAGGATTCAATTGAGGAATTTGTGTTGATTGTAATTGATTGAGTTTAGTGGAACCCTAAATTGAGACTTAGGAGAAGTGGACATAGGCCAAGAGTTAGTGTCGAACCACTATAAACACGTGTTACCATTTCCGCTGGGGATTTCACTATTCTATCATTCCCTTAAGACTATTTTAAAACTAATTTTATATAAAAATTAATTATTATCTAACAAAATTATAGTTAAATTTAAATTTAAATATTAATTTTAAAGATTAATTTTATCTAAAATAAAATAAATATAACAAATTAAATAGTAAAGTTTTAATTTATAAAAATTAATCTTAATCTAATTTTTTATAAAATAAAATAAATATGAAAAACTACAAATTAATCATTTTAATTTGTAAAAATTAATTTTTAGTTAATTATATTTAAAATAGTAATATTTTTAATTTATAAAAAATAATTTATATCTAATTTTATATAAAATAAAATAATAAAATAATAGTTTTAATTTATAAAAAATTAATTTGTAACTAATTTTATTGGAAAGAAAATAAATATAAAGTTTAAATGGTAATAGTTTTAATTTGTAAAGCTAAAACTAATTTTATCTAATTTTATATAAAAAAGTAATATGTTTAATTTATAAAAATTAATTTTTATCTTATTTTATATAAAAATTAATTTTTATCTAAAATGATTTTATTCAAATTTAAATATAAAGACTAACTTTTACCTAACTAAAATAAATATTAATAATTTAAATTTGTAGGAATGTCACGTCTTTTGGCTGCATAACATGCTCCCGAAGAATGATTATAAAATTTTCTATATTAAAAATTTATAATCATCCATCAAAGTATAGCTACATTTTTTTTAAAAACTTTTTTGATACAATCCTTCATAATGGTATACATTTATTATAAATTACATGTCATTTTATTTTTATACCGTAATTTATCACACATTAATACAAATTTATAATTTAACAACTTTAGGTGTACGGTCAAATTACTTCTATAAACACTTGCACGATTTAACTTATAAGAAGTCCATAATAGTTTTATTACCACACTGAAGTTCTTGGTCTTGCTGCTGCTGCTAATGTTTCTCTTCCAAAGCCTTGCTTGTTCCTACGTTTATCAATTGACAAACGCTGAGTATAAAACTCAGTGGTGCTATAAAAATCGTGTAATGTATAACATAATAAAATTTATAATATAAAATTTCATGGCATTTAAATAATAACTGTCCATATCAATATGAAGAATGATGAATTTTCTATGCATATCAAGTATTATGATAATGACATCTTATTTATTTTTATGAAAAATGCTTATTGATGAGAATGCATTCATGTAGTGCATTCTCCCTCTTATCCTCATTATATTCATATGCGCATTTTCCGGGCTTTCAATAAATAATCACTGTAATTCTTTTTATAAGGGC
>CANYBF011076554.1:0-14422 GCA_948192965.1 Dalechampia spathulata
AACATCAAAACGAATTGAAAATGCACAAAACTCAATCAAAATGCAATGAAATCAAACTAAATCAAAACTAAATCAACAAATAAGCAATAGATCATTACCTATGTTGATTCTCCAAGCAACTTCAAGCTTTTCCAATCCAAATCAATGCTTAGGTAATTAAACAACTCAAATCCAAACACAAATGCTTAGGTTTTTGTATTTTGAATTAAAACTAATCAAAATAAGTTAGTTTCAATCAAATGCAATCAAATCCAATCAAATTATGAGCTAAAATGATGAATTCAATTCACGTCCTTTTGGAAATTTGAGAGAAAAATGATCTGAAAAACCCTAGCAATTAAGTTCCTCCCGCCAAAATAACAGAAATTCAAATTATAACTGTCTGAGGAACATACCCGAACGGGTATACTAAAGAGGAGATTCGGGTAAAACAACTTACCCGTTCAGGTAAGTTGCATACCCGAATCGCCCCTTTAACTTACCCGAACGGGTAAAAGGCTCAAATGACAAAAGACACTCCAGACAACCCTAAACCGAACCCTGAACCGCACCAGAATGAACCAGGAATGCCCGTAAAGGCAAAACAATGATGGAATAGACCCGGTTCATCCCAATCAATCCAGGAGGCTCAAAATTTAGGGTGCGACAGGTGCACATTATGAACTTCTCCACTCCTTATGTCATGGCAGATGATGGTTCTGGTATCAATGTATTGCCTAAGCTTAGGATTTAGCCTTCAAACTTGAAGCTATTTAAGACTATCATCAGGGTATATGATGAGTCTAAATGGGAGGTTACTGGTACCTTCATTGCCACTATTACTATTGGGCTGATTAAGTTAATGGTGGAGTTTATAGTTCTTGACATTTGAGTGTCATTTACTTTACTATTAGGCCATTCATGGTTCCATTTGTTGGGTGGTGTGCCATCCACCTTGCACTAGAAGATCAAGTTTCTACTTGGCAAGGGTATGGTTACTATTGCAGTTGATGATGAGGTTGCCCTAGCCTACATCAGAGAGGATATCCCTCTCACGACTGGTTTACAGATCACCACCATCAAAGAACCTGAGTCATATTTGTACCAACTAAGTTCTGTCATGGAGAGGATGTTGAACAACATGAACTTCATGCCTATCAGAGGTTTTGGCTAGTGCCAACAGGGTCTGGTAGAGTCCAACATCCTTACAGCCATGTAGGATGAGAGATATTACATTGGATTTGATCCCTATACTTCAAATAAGCTAAAAGAGTGAAAAATGGTTGCCTTTATCAAGGGAGAGATGCAACAGGACTATGCTCTTGAGTTGCTTAACTCAGATGACTTCTTCAACCAGCAGTTCACCATCTTTACTGATGTATGTGTCACATCCACATTAGCAACCTTAGTTATGTTACACTGTTGAATGCGAATTGATAGATGAATGTTAGGAATGAAATGTGTGTATGCTTAATGCATGTGAATGTGATATGTAAGAGGTGGCTAAGGATGCTATGAATGTGCATGACTTGTATTGATAAACGTATGTAGGCATGTTTGAATGTTACTCCTGAAATGATGATGGTTACGTTGAATATGTTATGATGGAATGTGTATTATGATTGGGTTTTGGTTTAGGTACCTTGGGAGTGAGTTTAGAATGATTTGTGGCTTGTAGGTTAGTGGTGGTACAGGTGTACGGGTTACCATATAGGTATACCAGGCATGAGAGTTCTATAGCATTAGGTTCCTGGAGACTATACGTGCATACCACTAAGCTGTACGGTCATACCAGTGCTTGCAGGAAATTTAGCTTGTCAGGAAGATTGGAGTGGTACGGGCATACCAATGGGGGTACCAGCGTATAAATGCTTGTAGGAAAATAGGGTATCATTAGATATCATTTCGTATGATCGTACTCGACTTAAGTTTGACTTATCAACGGATAAACATTAGCTTTTTCTCACTTTTCTTTATTCTTATCTTTCCTAAAACCCTTATAAAAATAGAGTTTAGAGTTGTTTCTTACTAATGGGGTGTAAGAGCGTGAAGAGGAAGTTTAGCAATGGAACTACAGGCTTACGTTAGAAGTAGTACTGCTACAGGTTTGTACTAGTTGTGATGTTGCTTCTTTTCTTATCTTAGGACCTAAGTAGGGTCTGGAGGGATGATGTGTTATGCTTCCATGATTGTATATAGTTTAGGTTTTCCTATGATGAGCATGGTACATGTATAAGAAGCATTATGGACATAACATATCATGCATCATACATGCATAATCGTGGTATGCATCAAGAAGTATAAGGGGGAAGAGAAAGAGAAAAAGAAAGGAAAAGAGAGAGATGATAGCAGAGCTATATGCTCTAGACATACTGAGTCATATAGATGATGGATTCCCTTGAGGAATCACATAGTTTAATGCCATCCCTATGGGAGATGAGTCTCAAGACCTACAATAAAGAAATGGATTCATAAAACCACATAGTTAAATGCCTTCCTTTGGGAGATGAGTACTGGTACATACAGGGACCTAGCATGGAAGGAAATTTGCACATTTATATAGGAAAATAAGAGGGAATAGAAAGAAAAGAGGGAATGAGGGAGAATACATAGCATGAATACATTCTCATTTCATATATTGATAAAGGCAATGTATTCATTTATGCATTCCTTTATGTTCTTTTTGGATGATGGTGCACTATGATTGTGTTATTGATTGAGAATGAGTATTGAATGGAATGATGTGATGTGATGATGTTTAATGCCATTAGCTTGATTGTGAATGTGGATAGCTTAATCTTATTTATAGTTAAGTATATCTACAATGTGTGTGTACATATGTGTGTTTTCTAGCACCACTGAGTTTTATACTCAACGTTTATTATTTGATGAACATAGGTACTGAGTCTTTGGGAGAGTGACCTGAGAAGTGATATTCGGTGTCAACAGAGAAATTCCCTTCTCAAAGTGGTACTGGATTATAAGGGAATACTTCTGTCTATTTTGTTGATGTCACTCTTTATTGATTATAGTGGCAGTAGTTGTTGTTGTTCTTGTGTTTGTGTGATGTAATCCCTTAAGGGAATATTTCTGTAAATGTATATTAAACAATGTAAGACTGGTTAATGATGTGTATATATATATACATCTGATTCTTTCATACTATGACATCATGAACTAATCCCTTGTATGTATGCATGAAGGATATCCAGGTTATGTAAATATGCTAATTAACAAACATCACGCTGTAAATTCCTTTACACCACCTAATACAAGAGTGTGTACCCATACATTTTTTTAATATCGAGTATTAGGTAGGATTGTATCCCTTGTAGTATGAGTGACAATTCCCTTGTAGGAAATCGGTATTCATGCTATGGGAGCATGTTACTTTAGGTATGGACTGGGCGAGACATGTTATAGTGGTATCAGAGCTATGGTTTAGCTTGATGTGTGATTTTTTTGCTTGTTAGGACTATTACCTATGATTAATAAGCTACATACAAGGAGTTTGCGAGTCCTTACCACTGCTGACCATTATGATTTATGTTTATGTGTCATATATTAGGTTTAATGACACACCAAGCCATAATTATTAGTGAGGAAGGAGGGGGTAATTTTAATCCATAGGATGGTTCATCAAAAACAGGGGACAGAGTTGGGAGGCAACCAAGACAGGAAGGATAGGGGGAACTAAGTGAGAGGCTGATCTACTTTTAGATCTTTGGTGATGTTGCTAATCTCACCATCGATCACCTTTAGCCGGAACTAGCTACAGTGGCCACACTGGAGTCCAAGCTATAGAGTTTGGATAAGGGTGATCTACTTCTTCAAAAGATCTATGAGGACATCACCATACTTATAAATAACACATTTGATGTGATTATGTATGAGGATGATGATGTCCCTATCTCTATACTTTTTGATGATGATATAATCCCTTCAAACTATAATGCAATGAAAAAAGTTTTACTCATGTTTATGATGTGTATTATGATGGCATTATGCATGAACATGAGCATTACATAAGCATTTTTGACATTAACGCATCAAACATTAAAATTGTTAACATTGGTATAGATAATAGGCCCTATCCTCTCCATATTCCATTTGACTTAACCCCTGATGAGAGAATAAAAATCTTCAGGGTGTTAAAATAGCATATAAAAGCCTTTGCTATAAGATATGAAGATATACTAGGTGTCAATAAAATTATAGTGGAACACAAAATTTTAATCTGACTTGAGTTCAAGCCGGTTAAGTAGAAGCTGCATTGACTTCATTTAAAATGGGCTTAGAAGGTTAATGAGGATATCCAAAAGCAATTGAATGCTAAGTTCCTTAAAGTGGTTGGCTAATGTTTTTCCAATTCCCAAGAAAGATGGTAGGGATAAGGTCTATATAGACTACAGGGATTTGAACAAGTCATACCTAAAGGATGACTTTCCTTTAGCTTATATCGATATGCTTGTCAATAGTGTAGTTACTAGTGCTATGTACTCTTTTACTGATGAGTTTTCTTGGTATAATCAGATACTCGTTGCTATTGTTGACAAGGTGAAGATAACTTTCATCATAGAATAAGGGACCTATTGTTACAAGGTAATGCCCTTTGGCTTGACGAATGCAGGCGCTACCTACCAGAGAGCTAGAATAATCTTGTTGCATGATCTAATCCACAAGGATTCAAAGTCTATGTGGATGATATGATAGTGAAGTCTCCCACCAAGAAGAGCATCCGGCTACTTTTAATAGATTTCTCATACGAGTTAAGAAGTACAGGCTTAGGCTGAATCTGAAGAAGTGCACATTTGGGTTGAAATTTGACAAGCTATTAGATTATGTAGTCAGCTAGAGGGATATCAAAGTGGATCCTAACAAGGCAAAGTCAATGTGTGAGATATCTATTCCTAGGATTGAGACTGAAGTTTAGGGATTCTTAGGACAACTTCAGTACATCAGCAAGTTCACTGCTAAGCTCACTACTATATGTGAGCCCATCTTGCAGCTTTTGCGGAAGGACCAACCTTTGTTTTGGGATGAGAACTATTAGTTTACATTCAAGAGAGTGAAGTATGATCTGTCTAACCTACCAATTCTGTAGCCACCTCAGCTGAGAAAACCATTGTTACTCAATCTAGCCTTGGAGGAGGAATCAATAGGTGCTATGATGGTTCAGGAGAATGAATCTAGAATTGAGTATGTTGTTTACTACTTGAGTAAGAAGTTATTACCAATAGAATACAGGTACAACACTATTAAGAAGCTATACATGGCTATGGTCTGGGTTACTAAGAAGCTCAGACATTACTTTCAATCATACCAAGTTCAAGCGAGCTCCAAGGTTGATCATATGAAGTACTTGTATAAAGGTCCTTCACTAGTAAGGAAGCTTTCTAGGTGGCTAATCCTTTTATCAGAGTTCAATGTGTAGTACATCCTTTTATAAAACAAATTCTTATGTTGAGGCTTGCCATTCCATGAGGAAAATCATAATCCACTGACGATGTAAAAGTGATCCATTAGGGAAAACTTAATTAGAATGCTCATATTGAAGCTTGTAACTCTTTTGAGAAGGTATCATCCTTTAAGGATTAAAGGATGCTCATGTTGAGGCTTGCAATTATGTTGGGGAATGAAGTATGATCCATTAGGGATTAGAAAACACTCATGTTAAGGTTAATGATCCAGTACAATAACTGGGAGCCTAATGCTAGAGTGAGCAATCAAGGTTGATCAAAAGTAGTGCTTATGTTGATTCTTGCAAGGCTATGAAAGATCAAAGTTGACTCCCTATGAATAACAAGACTTATAACCTAATACTATTATTGGGAACCTGATGATTAGGCAAGGAGATCAATGTTGATCATGCATAATGCTCATATTGAGTCTTGTAACCTAATTCTACCATTGCAGCCTAACACTCACGGAAGGTGATCAAAGATGATCGGGGGGACACTCCTACCAAGGTTTATCTGCCTAATTCTATCACCAGGAGCTCAATGTTTGGGTAAGATTATCAAAGTTTATCATGGTCAATTGATGGACCAATGGCTTTACTACAAGGCTTAAAAATCATTTAAAGTCTGAGTTCAGATGCTTGTTGCCAGGGTTTAGGAACCAAACGCTTGATTCTACAATTATTTCTAATATGTTTCTGATATCACCAAAAATAGTATTTGGGATCCATTGCCAGAATGTGACACCTTTTGGTCAATAGCTTGACCAATAATCAAAGATTTGACTTAAATCCTCCATTTTTCAAAAATGCTCAGAATTAGGATGCAACCAACACCCTAAGACCCAAAATCCATGTTGAGTTATGCTCTAACTAAGCACATGACCTATGAAACCTACTACAGAGCTTCCTATGGTAAATCAATAGCTAAAACATTTACCATAGACTCATATAGGCCTCAAGCTCCTTACGAGGAGTTGAGTTTCTTGTGTTTTGATTTCATTTTCCAAGTTCTTCCAAAGTTGGATTTTGAATGCTTTTGGTTCATTTAGGCTTATTTTTTGCTTATAAATAATGCTAGGCTTAGGAATGTATAAGTTTATCATGAAAGTTCATGAAAACTTACAAAATTTAAAATGAGTTTGAGGTACATGTTATGCATATACCACTATTTAAACAACACATAGCCTATGTGTGGTGGACATAGGGCTATATGTAATGCATATAGTAAGTAGAAGATGGGGAAAAACTTGAATTTTCATTAACTTGACTAGGCCATTTAAGGTTTTGGCATTCATAGGCATGAACTTGTGAGTTTTAGGTTAGGCGAAGAGATCTGAACCCTATGATGATAGTCTATATTTTATAAAATCAATCTAAAAGTTGACCTGAATTTTGAAACTTATAAAGAGAGAGGAATATCATTGGAGCTGAAAACATCCAGCGAGTCTATAAGTTGTACTCACTACTACCATGCAAGATCCGTGATAGAGTGGACCATAGGCATGGAGAAGATATATAAAAAATTCAGTATCACTATGATGGTAGAGAGATGGATGGACTCTCATTATAGTTTCCATCTATTGGTAAGAGAGATAGCCATCATCCTGGGGATCTTCACTGGGATTATAGGGTTAGCGTGTACTGGATTGCCTATCCAGTTTGATGCCAGGTTGACATCACCATGATGGTCCTATGGCACTATCTTCAATCTATTAAGCATCTCACCTAACATTAAAGGAGGACATAATATATCCTATGACTATCTTCAGGAGGCTATACTGGTAGAGACATTTGGCAAGATAATCTTTATTAAGCAGTATACCCGCAGCTTCCTGCTATACATGCTGGGGTGCACACTGTTCAATGACACAAGGAACAATGTCCATATGTTAGTGCTATAGGCCTTGTATGACCTAGACACAATCAGTAGACTAGATTAGGGTAGCATCAAATTAGCCTATATAATGTAGGGACTAGATATCTATAGCCAACAATGTAGATATTGGTTCATAGGTTGTTGGCAAGTCAACAAGGTGAGTAGAATTCTATTGATTCTGAACTACTATGACTTTTATTGAGTCTATCATTGATTATGCACTAACCTTGGACATCATGATATATGAGTTTAGGTTGTTGCTAGAGCCTAAATCTTAAAAAGTCTACCACTAGGTTTTCCAAACATGTAGGTGTGGTGTATGTGTTGACACTACATTTTTACCCCCTTCACATGCATGCTTAGTTGCCCCTTTTGGGCATGTATTGTCACTTATTTCCTTATTAGGATAGCTTGATATGGGTTCTCGTTCCCATAATTAAGTCACATACCTAGGGTTTATGCCACCACATGTCATTTAGACTTACAGTATGACCTTTGTTTAGCCCATGTAAGATGGCATCCTTAGTAGGCCTCCTTGCACATGCATGCTTAATTGCCTTTTTTGGGCATGTATTATAACTTCTTTCCTTATTGGGATGGGTTGATATGGGTTTTTGTTCTAAATATTAAGTTGCATACATAAACTTTGTGAACTTACATGTCACTTGAGTCAATGGTATGATTACCATTTTGCCTGTGCAAGATCGCATCCTAGGTGAGCTTCCAACTAACATAATCTATGGAAGGGGAATTTATCCCACATTCCCAACCCTAGGGTTAGCACACCTCCCAAGGCTCCTATAAATACCCTTGGTATTAGTCTTATAACATATACATTCTAGCATAAAATAATATTTTTAATTCCAAGATATAAGCTCTTTTTGAATTAAAAACAACACCTAATTAAACTACTAATTAGGATTAGTGATAAATTGGACTCATTAAAATGCCTAAGCATTTTGGATTTAGAGAAGAATGTTGCTAGCATTGGTAGGTCTCCATTCCCTCTCTTCTCCTTTTGATTTCATGCTTTAATTCATGTTTTAGGTTCTAAATCGAATGATTATAGTGTTATTTAGGGTTACTAATACCATAAATGACCTATAATGATTGAATAAATGTAATTTTTACTCATGTTTTACCATTTTTCCTTCATCAAATATGATATGTGTCATATATAACATTATATGTGACGTATATTGCCCATTTGAATATGAATTGAGATGCATCTATATGAGATGCAATGCACATTAGTGAAGTGCGTCATATATCATATCATTTTTGACATATGTGTGACGCATATATGTGAAGTATGACACATATCTCTTGTTGTGTTATTTTGATTGATTTGGTGTTTGTTCATACTGTAAACCTTAATTGGAAGCTATTTCCATCGATTTCATATGATTACCTTGCATTGAAGGCATCAGTCTCGCAGTGACCACCGATCAGCCTTAATAGTTTAGCCTGAACATTGGGCTCCCAATAATCGGATTAGGATTATTATTGGTCAAAACCATCAACCAGAAAATGTCAAGCCCTAGTAGAGGATCCTGAATACCATTTTAGAGATATTCAACATAGATGGTGCGAGCATTGACCTAGCAGACAGTCAACATCTGATCTAGCAGAGATCACAGAGTCAAGCCTCTAACTCCTAAACCTTAACAATAGACATCTGAACATTGATGTCAGATGATTTCAAGCCTCACAGTAAAGCCAGTATTTCCATCGAGGACCACTGATTAGCCTTGATCACTTCAGCCAGAGCATCGGGCTCCCAGATGCATAATTAGGATACAAGCTTTAACATAAGCACCAATTGATCAGCTTTGATCCTTTGACCCAAACATCAAGCTTCCAGTGGCTGAATTGGGACTCAAGCCTCAGCATGAACATTCTACAACCCTTGGCACAAGCACTCTGTAAGCCTCAGTATAAGCATCAAACTTCGACGCGTGCATCAATCAGGTACCTCCTTTACTCTCGGTGAAAAGTTAGGTTATGATCAAGAATCATTTTGATGACTTAAGCTTGTATCACCTCAAAATGATCCTGATCAGGAGGCAAAATGTTAACCCTGACTTATCACCCACCTATGATTTCATATTTTTTGTCAATTCGGCTTGGTACAAGTCCCCGATATTGACCCCGATAGTGCATATATGCCTATTTAGGTTTCTCTAAGTGTTTTGAGTGTACAAAGCACATTATAGTTGATGGGGCTTGCCCCGGGTGACGGAGCCCACCATCCTTTTTAGCTTTCTCTGTGTATTCTATACATATAAAACACATTATACTATGCCTATCAAAGGCAGAGTACATAGGATGTAAAAGCTACATTTTGGGTGTGTAACCCTACATGCCCGAAATGAGATGTATAGTGGGGCCCACCACCCGGGGCCTACTTAGCAAAAGCCAAAGCTACATAATGCCTTAGAATGTTGAGAGCATCTCTGATGATTTATAGCTCACGTTACATTTTGATCATACGATCCTGTGTGCATTGCCTGAAAACGTAACATGCGTAGCATGTTACACAATGTGCTACGCATGTTACAAAAACAAGGCATTTGGTGGGGAGCCTTCGTGGGACCAAATCTAGCATGCTCCATGCTACATAATGCTTGAGAATGTCAAATAATGTCTATGTGACATATAAAGCATGTTACATTTTACTCATATAAGGTGGAGCACATTGTAATGTGCGGAGCATGTTACATAATGTGCTACACATGTTATAAAAATAAGATGTTTGGTGGGGAGCCTTCCCGGGACCAAAACTAAAATGTTCCATATCATACAATGTCTTAAAACATAAAATGACTCTCCTAGGGCATAAGGCACACATCTCAATGTAACCACGGTGGACCTTGCATGACGAGTTAAAATGTAACGTGCGCAGCATGTAGCACTACATGCTACGCACATTGGTAATGTGTGGTGCACATAGCCTTATGTGTGGCACATATTGCTTAAAATTTTCAAAATCCAGACTACAAATTACAATTTTACGAAACCCTAATTTCCCTCTATAAATATAGAGCTTGGGTCTGCAAAAAGGGGGTCCGAAAAATTGCTAAAAACATACCAAAACTCTGCTAAAATCTTCCTAAAATTAATTAAGCACTTAATTAATTAATTCCTTAGGATTTAGAGACTAATTAGCTCTAGTTAGGCTCCCTAAGCACATTTGGAAGCAAGATCTTGAAGAAAAACCTACTGCCCAAAGGTAAATTTTCAATTTTCTTCCATTTTTCTATGGTTTTTGCATAAATCTTCAAATTTTGGATTGAGCCTTTGATGATTGGCTTCAATCATGTGTTTTCCTTTTATCCTCAAACCAATGTCCACCACACATACCATAATGTATGCCATATGTTGCATATGTGTGGTGCACGTTGTCCTATATGCTGCGCACATAGGTTCCAAAATTTCCAGAAAATGCCTATTTTCTCCTATTTTTACTTTTGATCTGACAAATCCAATAGCATTTGAGGCTTTTCCATGCTTCTAGTGTTCTGGATCTTTCAAAAATTATCTAGATCTAACTAATTTCAACCTTGAAATTAATTTTTCAAATTAGATGCCCATCTACCTTTCAAAAATGCATTCTCTGGCTTCGATCTGCCTAGATCTAAGTCGGATCTTAAGTTTTTACTGAAAAATTTTATTTTCTTCTATTTTTCACCTAATGTGTGCCACATATTCATGAATGTGCACCACATGTTGCCTATATGTGGTGCACATTGATCTATGTGTTGCGCACATAGGCTCTAAATTTTCCAGAAAACCGAGTTTTTTATTCATTTTCTCACCCAATCTGATTTTTCCAGTAGCATTTGAGGCTTGTTCATGTCTCAAGTGTTCTAGATTTGTCAAATATTTTTCAAATAAAGTTGGTTTTAGCATTAAAATCAATTATTCAAGTTAATACGCATTTTCTTGTTTGACTTGTTATTCAGAGGCCGATCCTGCTCAAAATGAGATATTATCTTCATTAAAGTTGCGTATTTTAATCTGTAGATCACTTTTTATACTAATAAATTTGATTTTCTTGTAGATTGGTACTTAATGTGCACCACACATTGTGTAATATGCACAGCACATTGCTTACATGTTACGCACATTGCATAACATGCTGCGCACATTCCCTGCATTTTTCTAGAAAAATCATATTTTTCAATCATTTTTCAACCCGATTTGATGATTTCAGTAACATTTGATGTTTAGCAGTAACTCAAATGTATTGGACCTATCATAAATTAATTACATTTAATTAAGTTTGGCCTTAAAATTGATTTTTCATGATCAAATGCATATTTGGTTCATATAAATGTAATTTTTGATAGGATTGGGTTCAAATTGGTTGAGTTGCTATCTCCAATTGCTGTTATATGATGTTAGCAATTCCCATTTGATTTTCCATAATCAACCAAAAATAATTTTGCTTAAAATTATTTTTATTTAATTAATTTTCACTATCTGACTCGTGTAAATTTGCATGATTTTTTACCAAACAATTAATCAGATTTTGACTCTTGGTTCATGCTTTCACATGGCATTAGACTAGTCAAATAAATCCTAAATTCATTTGCTACTAATGAATTTATTTTATTTATTTTGCATTTATCACTCGTACATTTTTAGCTCATGCTACCCGAAGGGGAGGGGATGTTACTCAATGTCCCAAAATAATGTATGCGAGGATATTTTTGTAATAAGATAGAATTATTCATGTTTTGTAATAATTCCCCCTAAAATCTCGTATGTATTCCCTATTTCCTCGATTCCCTTTAACCGGCCTTTATTATTTTTCATTCATGGATGGTTTATTATATTTACTCAAATATATATGCCATATTATGTCACATGCCATATCACATACCACATCACACACTTCTATGCCATGCCATGC
The DNA here is from genome assembly GCA_948192965.1 of Dalechampia spathulata. Taxonomy (NCBI): domain Eukaryota; kingdom Viridiplantae; phylum Streptophyta; class Magnoliopsida; order Malpighiales; family Euphorbiaceae; genus Dalechampia; species Dalechampia spathulata. The sequence continues at coordinate 12,235 of CANYBF011076554.1, forward strand.
ATATGCCATGCCATAACATAATTATCTCATATGCCAATACAATCTAAATACGTCAATAAGCAATGCAATATGCGCAACTTACCATGCTATATGCTATGTCATGTCATTATGCCATGCCATATCACATGCTACCATACTAATTCATCATGTCACATGCCATTATACCATGCCATATATGCCAAGTCATTTTACTATGCCATGAATTATTATACCATGTCATGCATATGATATGTCATCTTATTATGCTATCACGTCATATGTCATGCATATGCCATGCAATTCAAATATCATATAGCATTATATATCATTCTACGTGCAACCATGCAACATCAAATCACATACCATACTGTATGCTTACATATACACTCGTATGCTTGCCTGCTTAGGACAATTAACTCCAACTATATTGGTAAAATCAATTTTGGAAACTTATAGAAATAGATCTCCACCACCCAAACCCAATCTTTGAACGGTTTAACTAGCACTCATGCTATGGGTCGGTTGGACCAATCCGGAACCATCCAATGATGACTCCCTTGTGATTCTTTTAAGTCTGTATCATTCCTCGAGGTAGCCCCCCAGGAAGACTATGCTTTGGATCCAAGTGCGGCCCTCGGTCCATGAGCATCGCAAGCCTCGCTCTGGGCTCCAGCAGACACCAGCGCTCACAACAAGCATCAAAGAATTATCACTCATATCATATGTTTAATTATTAATGAATCATCATCAACTATTTGCTCGTATATTAGTCATCTCATGTATATATTATAATCCATATCCAAGTTAACCAGTACTTTGATTTAAAAGTGTTCTTTATACCAATTCCATCAATCTTATCATTATTTGCTATATAACATCAATCATAAAATACTTTTCCACTCATATCCTAATAACATATCCATAAAGCATAATGGTTTAATAATATTTAAACCATTCAATCATCATCATAAATGCTATGATATATTATCATGCATAGTCCATTATATAAATCAAAACAATAACATAATATATGTATGACATATTTTCATGTAGCTTCCTTATACTATAACAATCTTGCACATATGCATATATATATATATATATATATATATATATATATATTTGTTTTAATCATACTTTAATGCACACTATTCATCATTTCTCCTTTCTTCTTATTATAGTGTATACAACTATCTATATTTCTATATGTGTTCAAGTATCAAGGATTTTTAGATATATCATACATTTGAGTTTCACTGATTCATCATCAATTACTTACTCTTATTAACACAATTATCAAATATATCATACGTTTAAATATCAATGAATCCTTATTAATTATTTATTTGTATATCAATCATTTCATATATATGTTATAATCCATATCCATCTTTACTATCATTGATAACCATGTTATCTTATAAAGCATACCTCCCTTTCTATGTTGGCAATGAATCCCACCATTCAGTAGCAAGGACTTAGCTAGACTTCTCATTGTGTAACTTTAATTTATAGGCAGTAAACATAATTTTTCTTTATAGCTAATCCATAGATCTGATACCACCTTAACCTGTCATGCCTTTTTGTGGTGCGACATGCTCCCGTAGAATAATTAATGATCTCCGATACATGGAAACCACTAATTACTCTACAAAGGATGCATAAAAAAAAATTTTATTTATGCACCGTTCTAAGTTTTACGAACGTATTAGTCCCAAATAACATTCTTACATTTACTGCCTTTAACATTTAATTGCTTAATCAAATTAATTTGAAACTTCAATATACTTTAAGTCCTTGCCTTCAAAGAGTCTCCTGCTAAATTGGTGCTTTGGGAATCCATGCTAGTCATCCAACTTTCAGCCTACATCCATCAAATGACAAATGCTAAGTATATAACTCAGTAGTGCTTTTAACATAACATAGAAAATATAATCATACATATATCGTATATAAAATAGATCATGTACACCAAAACATTATATTATTGACATTACCATATAATCATTTAAATTATTACTTCTATTCATCATTTACTTAACTCTCTAACATATTCATATCATAGTTCATTTTATATCGATACTATGACTAGTTTATTTCCTTGATATATATATCATTTATTTTTCTTTGGATTTATATTCTTCTTAAATTTCTACTTAAACAATGTAAACATTTATCATGTATACTACATCAATCATAACCATACAAC
>CANYBF011077110.1:0-16521 GCA_948192965.1 Dalechampia spathulata
TAGCACAAACCTTCTAAACCAAGCAAGCTCTAGCCCAAGCTTCTAACCTCAACAAGATCACCCTCCGACTTTGATCACTCGTCTTCTAATGTTCGGTAGGCTAAGAATCAATAAAAGGAAGAATTGGTAGGGTTTAAGCTAAAGGAAAGAAGAAGAAACTTATGAAGAAAGCTAAGTTTTCTGCCTTAAAAGTCAATTCTAACGTCCCGTACGGCCGTACGGACATTGGTACGCCCGTACCGACACCAAAAGCCTGACAAACCCAAAAACCTGCGAGTTGGCGTACGGCCGTACCACCTGTTGGTACGCCCGTACGGGCACTATTCATCTGATAAAAACACTGTTTACCAGAGAGCAAACTGAATTCCTAAGAGTTGCGGTACGACCGTACGCCCATGTGGTACGCCCGTACACACTCAAGGCCTTCAGTTCCCTGTTCCTCTCTGCTCCGTACGACCGTACGGCCATACCGTACGCCCGTACCACTACTTAAAAATGCAATACATGCCGATTGGCATGCCCAACTCACCCGAAACCTGTCCCTCAAAGCCTAAACAACCCAAACACACTTCTAACACAACCTAAAGCACATCTAGTAGCCATCCCTCATCCAGCCGAGAAGACACGCTTCCCAATAAGGTGACGACAACCAACCTAGCCAATAAGCATACGCATAGCAAACCAAAGCATCATAGGCATTCCAAACTCATGCATTCTCATACCACATTCATCAAACGCAAATCATGCACGGAAACATACTCATAGTCATACACGTAGCTATCCTCATAATCATACATACATACATCTATACATACAAACTCCTAGGGTCCTAGACGCGGGCGTAACAGATATTTTGCATTTCAAGTGTTTTGCCTTATGTAGGCAACAGTGAAGGGTGTTCTGCATGCACAAAATACTCAGAATAGAGAAATGAGGGTGGTGGGCCCTGCCAGGTGCCGTGGTGGGCCCCACTAGCTCTGATGTATTCTGTACACCAGAAAACCCAAGGGAAGCCTACAGAGGCCTATGTGCATAATCGGGGTCGATACAGGGATTAAGACCGAGCCAAATCAATAGAAGCCTGAAATTGCACAATGGTGAAAAGTCAGGGTCAACAGCCTTGTAAACATTAAATCCTATACTCTAAAACATTATACAATCCTGGAGGTACTCGAATCTTGAGATGCTTCTTTTCAAGGTTTTTTGAGTGTTTTCTCAATACCAAACTCATCAAGCCACTAGAGTAAAATTTCCAAACACCACCACCCTACCTTAGTAGACACCAAAGCCTACTGCTATTACCACCAGTATTATAGCCATAACACCAATGACTGCCACTCTCTCAAGTAAGTCATCCAGGACCTCACTGATTCAGGTGAGCTCAAAGATCATGACAAATCCAAACCCTCACCCAAAGCAAACATGTTGCCTAACTACCATAAAGTTAATTGTACCTACATGATCCAATCAAGGTTGCCAGAATCCTTGGTTCTTACTTCCTTCTCTCCCCTTCGTAGTGAGGAGATTGCTCATATTCCTACTATCAGTTTCTAGCCTGATGATGGGTTCTATATTGGTGCCATTGGTATATAGTATGATAATTTAGAAGATGAGTCTGTAGTTACTTAGGGTTCCTCTAAGTTTGAATTGGTAGAGGTTCAAACATCCAAGAAGGACGCATCAGCCAGGACTCCCAAGATAGCCAAATCAATGCCTAAGGCTTCTAAACAGTAGAAGGCTACAAGATGTTTTTTAGGTCTATAACATGACTCAAACTAGTAAGGGGTTTACTCCTCCCTCCACAACCTGCTAATAAGTGTAAAGAGGTTGCTCAGTCTGATAATATTATCATCAAGTAGCTAAAGAAGACACTGGCTAACATCAATATTTAAGACTTGGTGCTATCATCCCAACAACATTGACTATAATTGAGGCTTTCTCTAGCATGAGAATTTCCTTATTAGCCTTTACTTTTAATATGAAGAGCCAATTGGTAAATAAGGAGTTACAGTCTAGCATGATAACTTTCTCAGACGTAGACTTACCAATTGAGGGTATTCATCACAACAAGGCACTCTTCGTTAGGGTGCACATCATGAACTTCTCCACTCCTTATGTCATGGTGGATGATGGTTCTAACATTAATGTTTATCCTCTTAAGGTGCTGCCCAAGCTTAGGATTCATTCCTTTAGATTTGAAGCCATCTAAGATTATCATCAAGGCATATGATTAGTCTAAATGGGAGGTTACTGGCACCTTCACTGCCATTATTCTTATAGGGCCAATTAAGTAAATGGTGGAATTCATAATTATTGACATATCGGTGTCATTCACCTTGGTGTTGGGCTAGCTATGGTTCCACCCACTAGGAGGTGTGTCATTCACCTTACACTAGAAGATCAAGTTTCCACATGACAAGGGTGTTTACATCATACCTGATGATAAGGTTGCTCTAGCCTACATCAGAGAGGATGTCCCTCTCATGGTTAGTTTTCATATCACTACCCTCGGTGGACCTGAGTCATACTCGTACCAACTGAGTCCTGTCATGGATAAGATGCTTCAAAACATGAACTTCATGCCTGGAAAGGGTTTACTCTAATACTAGCAGGGTTTGATAGAGTTCAATATCCCTACAACCATGTGGGAGGAGAGATACTACATGGGGTTCAATCCCTATACTTGAGATAAGCCAGAAGATTGCAAGATAGTTGCCTTTGTCCAAGAGGAGATGTAGCATGATTGTGCTTCCGAGTTGCCTAACAGAATGATTTCTTCAACTAGTAGTTTGCCATCATTGGTGATGCCTTTGACTTATCAGCTTTGACAACATCCATGAAGGTTATTGCCACTTCTTCCATCATTAACCCTGATGATGAATTTTAGATCTTTAGTGATGTTGCTAATCTCACCACCAGTCGCCTTGAGCTAAAGTCCTTTATGGTTACCATACTAGAGCCCAAGTTGTAGAGTTTAGATATAGAGGATCTGCTTCTTTAAAAGGTTTACGAGGTCATCGCTACACTTGTAGATAACACTTTTTATGAGATTATGTATGAAGATAATGATGTCCCTATATATGCACTTTTTGATGATGATATAATCCCTTTAAAATTTAATGCAATGAAAAATAGTTTTGCTTATGTTTGTGATCTGTATGATGGCATTATGCATGAACATGAGCATTTTTGATATTAATGCATCACACATGGAAACTATTAACATTGGTATAGATGGCAAGCTCTATCTTCTCTATATTGCTTCTGACTTAACCCCTAATGAGAAAATATAAATCATGAGAGTATTGAAACAGCATATAAAAGACATGTTGGATGTCGATAGAACTATAGTGGAACATAAAATTTTAATCAGACTTAAGTTCAAGCTAGTTAAGCATAAGCTACATTAACTCTAACTAGAATGGGTTCATAAGGTGAAAGATGATATCCAGAAGCAATTGGATACCAAGTTCCTTGAAGTGGTTAACTATCCTAGTTCCTAAGAAAGATGGCAGGGTTAGGGTTTGTATAGACTATTGAGATTTGAACAAGGCATGCTTGAATGATGACTTTCCTTGGCCTCATATCAATGTGTTGGTTGATAATACAGTTAAGTTTCTAGGTACAATCATATTCTCATGGCCACTATTGATAAGGTGAAGACAACTTTCATCACAGAATGGGGGACCTATTGCTACATGGTCATGTCTTTTGAATTTCTCAACCAACTGCTCTTAACAGATTTCTCACATGGGTTGAGAAGTATGAACTCAGGTTGAATTTAAAGAAGTGTACATTTAGGATTATGGCCAACAAGTTATCGGGTCATATAGTCAATTAAAGGGGTATCAAGGTAGATCATGATAAAGTAAAGTTCATCTATAAGATGCCTATCCCTAGAACTAAGACTGAAGTCAAAGGCTTCTTGAGACAACTCCAGTACATCAGTAGGTTCATCAATAAGCTCCATACCATCTGTGAGCTCATCTTCAAGCTTTTAAAGAAGAACCAACTTTTGGTTTAGGATGAGAACTACCAGTTTGCATTTGAGAGAGTAAAGCATTATCTCTCTCACCTGTTAATTCTACAACCACCTTGATCGGGAAAACCAATATTGCTTTATCTAGCATTGGAAGAGGAGTCAATAGGTGCTATGATGGCTCAAGAGAATGAAGTTAGAGTTGAACATATTGTTTATTACCTAAGTAAGAAATTTTTACCAATAGAATTCAAGTACAACACTATTGAGAAGTTATGCATAGCTATGGTTTAGGTTACTAAGAAGCTCAAACACTACTTCAAATCATAGCAAGTTTAGGCGATCTCCAAGGTTGACCCTATGAAGTACTTGTATTAAAATCCTTGGCCGGTAGGGAAGCTTTCCAGGTGGCCAATCCTATTATCAGAGTTCAATGTGTAATGCATTATTAAGAAGGTGATCAAAGGCGGAGTGATCACTGAATTCTTAGCATCCAAGCCAGTGGATAACTCTAGAACTTTTGAATTAGACTTCCCAGATGAACACTTAGAGGTAGTCAATGCCTAGAAATGGTAGTTGTAATTCAACGATGTAGTCAATAAAAGAGGTATAGGCATAGGGGTTGTGTTAATTATGCTTAAAGGTGAATTTATCATGCTCTTGAAGCGACTGAGCTTTCCAGTCACTAACAACATGGCTAAGTATGAAGCATATTTATTTAGGCTTGAAGCATTAACCATACTAGCTTTAGTATGTGAGCAACCATAGTATCAATTTTAGCATGTTTTCATCGAGCAACCGATAATTCCTTACTATGAGGTTGAATGGATCATGGCACTAGACCAGTAAGATGAGATTCCATGGTACATTGATATCATGAATTTTTTGAAAACTAGTGCTTATCCAGAGGAAGCTAACAAAATAGATAAGTTGGCTTTATGGAGGCTAGCAACTAATTTTACTTAGCATCAGGGTGTTCTCTATAAAAGAATGGTTGATGGTCTACAACTTTAGTGCGTATTGAGGAAGCAAATCAAAATAGTCTTGCAAATGGTGCACATTGGTCTATGCAAGTCCTATATGAATGGATTCACTTTATATAGAAAGATCTTGCACCAATGGTATTTTTAACTTACCATGGAGATAAACTGTATACAATTTATATGACAATGTTGTAAGTACCAGATTCATGGAGATCTAAGTCATATATCACCAGTTGAATTACAGGATTTGATAATGTCATGGCCTTTGTCAACTTAGGCAACATATATTATGGGTGAGATCCATCTTAATGCTTATAATGAGCATTAATACATATTGATGGTTGTTGACTACTTCTCTAATTGGGTGGAGGTAGAATCCTATGGTAAACTTAGAGTAAAGTAGGTTGCCAAGTTTATAGAGAAGAATCTCATATGTCGGTATGGGCTACCTCATCACTTTGTGTCTAATAATGGAGTACAATTCTAAGCTAAGTGTTGGACTTATTAGACAGATATAGGATCAAGTATCGTCAATCATCTCCATATCACCCTCAAGCTAATAGGGCAGTCGAGGTAGATAGTAAGATGATCAAGTAGATCTTGGCCAAGATAGTGCAGACTTACTGAGATTAGCATGAGCAGTTGCCATTTCTTTTATAGGGTTACAAAACCACTGTAAGGGGTCTTATGAGTGCTACCCCCTATTTTTTAGTTTATGAGATAAAATTCATATTACCAATTAAAGTGGATCTAAAGTCACTTTGAGTTGTTCTGGAAGCTTAGTTGTTAGAGGCTGAGTAGAAGAGAGCTATATATGAATAGCTAGTTACTAGTGATGAGAAGCAACTAAAGGCTATCTATTATTTATAGCTTTGTAACAAACATCTGGTAAATATGGTCAACAAGAAGTCAAACATGTTCTTATATGGGAAGGTGATTTATTTCTTAAGTAAGTTAGATTGACTACCTGCAACCAAAGCCTACTACCATTACCACCAGTATTATGGCCACAACACCAATGACTGCCGCTCTCTCAAGTAAGTCATCCAGGACCTCATTGATTTAGGTGAGCTCAAAGATCATGAGAAATCCAAACCCTCAACCAAAGCAAACATGTTACCTAACTACCATAAAGTTAATTGCACCTACATGATCCAATCAATGTTGCCAGAATCCTTGGTTCTTAGTTCCTTCTCTCCCCTTCATAGTGAGGAGATTGCTCAGCTTCCTACTATCAGTTTCTAGCCTGATGATGGGTTCTATATTGGTGCCATTGGTATATAGTATGATAATTCAGAAGATGAGTCCATATTTACTTAGGGTTCCTCTAAGTTTGAATTGGTAGAGGTTCAAAAATCCAAGAAGGACGCATCAGCAAGAACTCCCAAGATAGCCAAATCAATGCCTAAGGCTTCTAAACAGCAGAAGGGGTTAGGTGCTAACAAGATGTTTTTTTAGGTCTATAACATGACTCAAAGTAGTAAGGGGTTTACTCCTCCCTCCACAACCTGCTAATAAGTGTAAAGAGGTTGCTGAGTCTGATAATATTATCATCAAGTAGCTAAAGAAGACACTGGCTAACATCAATATTTAGGACTTGGTGCTATCATCCCAACAACATTGATGGGCCATCATTGAGGCTTTCTCCAGCATGAGAATTTCCTTATTAGCCTTTACTTTTAATATGAAGAGCCAATTGGTAAACAAGGAGTTATAGTTTAGCATGATAACTTTCTCAGACGTAGACTTACCGATTGAGGGTATTCATCACAACAAGGCACTCTTCATTAAGGTGCACATCATGAACTTCTCCACTCTTATATCATGGTGGATGATGGTTCTAACATTAATGTTTATCCTCTCAAGGTGCTGCCCAAGCTTAGGATTCATTCCTTTAGATTTGAAGCCATCTAAGATTATTATCAAGGCATATGATTAGTCTAAATGGGAGGTTACTTGCACCTTCACTGCTATTATTGCTATAGGGCCAATTAAGTAAATCATGGAATTCATAATTATTGACATATCGGTGTCATTCACCTTGGTGTTGGGCTGGTTATGGTTCCACCCACTATGAGGTGTATCATTCACCTTACACTAGAAGATCAAGTTTCCACATGACAAGGGTATCGTTACTATCATAGCTGATGATAAGGTTGCTCTAGCTTACATAAGAAAGGATGTCCCTCTCATGGCTGGTTTTCATATCACTACCATCGGAGGACCTGAGTCATACTCGTACCAACTGAGTCTTGTCATGGATAAGATGCTTCATAACATGAACTTCATGTCTGGTAGGGGTTTACACTAATACCAACAGGGTTTGATAGAGTTCAATATCCCTACAACCATGTAGGAGGAGAGATACTGCATTGGGTTCAATTCCTATACTTGAGATAAGCCAGAAGATTGCAAGATGGTTGCCTTTGTCTAAGGGGAGATGTAGCATGATTGTGCTCCCGAGTTGCCTAACTCGGATGATTTCTTCGACTAGTAGTTTGCCATCTTTGGTGATGTCTATGACTTATCAACTTTGACAACATCCAAGAAGGTTGTTGCCACTTCTTCCATCATCAACCCTGATGATGACTTTTAGATCTTTGGTGATGTTGCTAATCTCACCATCACTCGCCTTGAGCTAAAGTCCTCTTGACCAAGATAGTGCAGACTTACTGAGATTAGCATGAGCAGTTGCTATTTCTTTTGTAGGGTTATAAAACCACTGTAAGGGGTCTTATGAGTGCTACCCACTATTCTTTAGTTTATGAGATAAAATTCATATTACCAATCAAAGTGGAGCTAAAGTCACTTTGAGTTGTTCTAGAAGCTTAGTTGTTAGAGGCTGAGTAGAAGAGAGCTATATATGAATAGCTAGTTACTAGTGATGAGAAGCAACTAAAGGCTCTCTATTATTTATAGCTTTATAAGAAACATATGGTAAATATGGTCAACAAGAAGTCAAACCTTTTGTTATACGGGAAGGTGATTTGTTTCTTAAGTAAGTTAGATTGGCTACCTGCAACCCCTATGGAAAGTTCAGACCTAACTTAAAGGGCCCATTCTTGGTTAAGAAGATGATGTCCAAAGGTGCTATCCATATCTAAGACTTGGAGGGTAATGATTTTTCTAAACCTATCAACCTTGATAGGCTGAAGAAGTATTTTATCTAGAGTAAAGGGTAAAAAGAAGAGCAAAATTAAAATAAAATTCTAGTGAGTTGAAAACCTGCATAAGCAGTTCACATAAAAGTTAAGACAAAGGAAACAATGCTTACTTGATGAGTTAAAAATCCACTTAGATGACTTACACAAAAGTTAAAGCTCTTAAAAGCAAAAGGAAAGTGTCAAAATAATTGATCAAAAAATCTTACACGGGGTTGGTCAATGATAGGTTTTATCTCTGATGTATATTGTGGAACTTCTGTGTTAGTTTTAATCTCATTAACGCAAATATAATGCATATTCATAAACTTAGCCATAAGTAATACTAATTTCAAACACAAATCACTATCTTTCTTTGTTACATATGATTTTATTGCGTAACAATTTTTTGTAATACGAAATCCTAAGTTTGGCACAGCACCCATAGCTTATACTCATCATCCGTAATGAATCCAGCTCTAAGGATCCCTACCAACATGATACTACAGCGATGCTAGGTCCTCTCTATGTGCTCCAGGAAGCAGGACAACAATCATCCTCACTATCATATATTGTACTGATGACAGACCCTGGCATGATTGTAATAAGTGCAGCACCTAAATCTCAACAGTGGAATGCAGTCTATGTATGTCCTCACTGTCATATATTATGTGGGCCACTAAGGATAGGTCTACCTAACCTCACTCTTGGGGATGGCCCCCACCTACTTAACCCAACCATTGAATGTTAACGTCCCCACCTTATTAAAGGTGTAGCCTCTCTGCATATGGTTATAAGGTGCATACCTCAGTGGATCACCCACTGGTGGTGCCAAGATCCCTAGCTTCTCATAAAGCCATATCTGTAAAAAAAAACAAAAACAAAAGAAAGCTAACTAATTTAAAAATCTTGTGAAATGCTAGTTAGGTAAAAATTAAGGTGACCTACTAAGTTGAAATCCCGAGGTAGTTCAGGCAAAAGTTAAAGTCTAAAGGAAAATCAATAGCCCGATGAACTAAAAACTTCATAAGAGGTGACTCATGCAAAAATTAAGGCAAAAATACAAATTTTCTAAGTTAAAGACCTACAAAGGTGGCTTAGAATTCATACTTGTAGCAGAAGCAGACTACCACTGAGGCACCCAGATTGTCGTCACCTCACTCTATCCAACCCAAGGATCATTTATGCCATGATCATCAAAAAAGGGCTCTAACCCTAATCCATTTGGCCTATCACTGGACCAATCATCAAATCCCTATGGTTTGACAGGTTGATAAAAAGAAATTGCACCAAAAATCTGAATCTTGCTACCCCCAATCATGAAGGGGTAGTTACCAGCTTATGGCCACACAGTCAGAAGATAGCAGTAAGATCTATAGAGCCCTCTGTATTCAACATGACCTTTTTATCATCAGGCTACTGTCAAATGCCCTAATCAAATATAGAATCGCCTCTCTGATAGGTGTCAATATTGTCAGCATTGCTGTCATGCTACACATGACTTTGAGGATAGTAGCAAACTCCTCATACATTAAACACAACTCCATGTGTCTAAATGGGAAGACATGGGTATAGGATCCCAAAAATACATAGTAGTATGTAGGAAAACAATTTTGATAGAGACTTATTGGAACATCCTCAGATATTAGAGTTCAAACTTGCTTAGTCAACTCCACTTAACGTCACCCCACTGGAGGGAAAGGGTATGAAAAGTAGAGAGTGATTGTTGAGTCGTTATCTATTTATGCATAGAAGAAAGAACATATGAGTTATGTTTCTGCAAAGAAACATAATGCATGATATTCTTATAGAAGAGTAATAGCAGCAAGCATCTTAGGTTTCACTATAAATCCAAAATATATAAAGTTTAAGCAATCGACAGTTTACAGTTTTCATACACCATATCCTAAGCATACTAGGCCTTCATGCTAGGCTATGCTACTCTATCCTATGCCCTAATACAAAAGTTATAGAGTTTTGATACCATGTATATGGAATCAGACATCATGTCTGCTCTAGTCATCATTATCTCTTGATTGCTCCTCATCAAAACTAGGGCTGTTGGGGACCTCAATGTTGTACAACTCCAGGCATGCCAATAGTCGAGTGATCTCTTTGTATATCTGGTCGGTCATCCAAGCATAGTGATCTTGTTCCTCTCACTTTAAGCATTGACTTTTCTACATTAATATGATCATATAAGCATATAAATCATGCATCCATGCATAAACATCATGAATATAAACATGATAGATGCTTACATGGATGTCCTACATCTTAAAACTATGGTAGTGGCACAATTCTGTCAACAGCCTTATAGTGTTAGCCATGGCATCCCAAGGCACCTGTATAGGTCAAACACATATTAGATCAATAAAATCAGTGGCATACTAATGCACTGTAGCTACTCACCTAAGTGGTGTTTGGTGGCTCAAAATCAATCCCATCCCTCATCAGCAATGAGAAGGATGTCTCATATAGGTGGCCATGCTCGTCATAAGTATAGATTAGTGGGTTCTAAGGTCATATCAACAGACCCTCAATGACACCTTGGGGTTGCTCATACTCAAGAGGCACGTCTAGATCATCGAGCTTTGGTCTCACTGGTGTTGCTCTAGATGCGAAACTGCATGATCTCTTCAAGGTAGTGCCACCTTAGGAACTGAAAATAGATAGTGAACCATGATGTCCACCTTAGCCATTAGAAGTGTTAGGTTTACCTACAGATCCACTTGCTTTGTTATGATGGCCTCTATATGTAGATAGCTTAATGGGCCCTAGTAGTTGCATGTAGATGAAGGTTTGGTAGTCCATTAATGACTCTGACAAGCGCTCTCGTCTAAGAATACCAGTCAAAGCAACAATCACCTTTGGGTTTGTATTAGTACAAGATGCCTAGAACATAGCTTATGATGGTGTGGTAAGCACCACATATCCTTCTAGCCCCAGCTACTAGTTGACGACGTGTTCACCCCGATAGAAGAGCCAATACTCAAGGCTCTCTAGCAGCATGTGATGCTTATCCTTATGAGATAACTAGTCAAGTACTCAAGCTGTGGGAACATGTTATTCTAATGGTAGGGGTGGCCCTATTCTAACAACAATAATGACAGCACTCAGACACTTGCTTAAGTATCATCTATCTTAATTCAATTTATTTTAGCACTAATAAAATTATTTTCCTCTTACCTGATCCCAAGTTAGATCATTGAGATGCCCTCTTAACTCATCCATGGTGTAGCCGAGCCTCCAATGAGAAACACACCATACCTGCATATGAGGAAAGCCAAGCGGTAATCCATAAAGAATCTTGGGCTCTTGCAACAACCCAAACTTATAAGTCATGATCTATAAAATAAACATACACAATCAATGATAGACTCAACAAAAGTCAAAACCAACTTTAGAATTAGTAAAATTTTACTTTACCTCAATGACTTCCCAATAACCGATGAATCAGTCGTTGCATTACCAATTATAGGAGTCCAGCCCCTATATCAAATAGGCTAGGCTGGCACTACCCTAGTCTAATCTTTTGATGCTGTCTAAGCCACATAAGGCTGACAGTACAAATATTTGGATATTGTTCCTCATGTCATTGAACAGTGTACACCCTAGTATGTATAGTAAAAAGTTACGGGTATACTGTTTAACAAAGATCATCTTACCAAGTGTCTCTACCAAAACTTCCTCCTAAAGACAGTCATAGGATATGCTATGTCCTCCTCTCAAGTTAGGTAACACACATAACATACTAAAGATAGCACCATATGACCAACGCGGTGATGTCAGCTTGACATCAAATAGAATAGGCAATCCAAAACACTTCTGCCCTGTAATCCTGGCAAAGATCCCCTGAGTAATGACTATTTCCCCTACTGGTAGATGGAAGGTGTGAGTAGAGTCCATACATGGCTCTACCATAGTAGTGATGATGAATCTGTTACATCTTTTCTCCATGCCTCAAAAGCAAGGGATGTACTGGCCGAAGTAGCTCAGGTCAACTCTAATATGAACCTCTCATAGTAGCGGTGAGTACCACTCATAGATTCCTCAAATATTGCCAACTCTGACAATGGTCCTCTCTCTCTTTAAAGTTGGAAAAATTTAGGTTAGCTTTTATGTAGAATTTACAGATTATAGACTATATTTAAGAGGTCTAGAGTTTCTCTTATAACCCTCAAAGTCACCTATTCATGCTTGTGAATGACCAAATTGACCAATCTATAGTGGAATCTCCATAAAGCACTTATTTTAGCCTAGCATAAGCCCTGACCAAATCCAAGCTAAACACTAGCCTAAACACATCAATAATGCACCAAAACTCAACTTTCAAATATTGAAAAACCAAACTGAAACATGAGAAATTTAAATTCTCAAGAAGAGCTCGAGACCTATGAGAGTCTATGGTAAATATTTCTACAATTCATTCATCATAGGAAGCTCTGTAGTAGGTATCGCAAGTGGTATGCTTGGTTAGAGCATAACTCGAGGTGTCTACTACATCCTAATTCCAATCATTTTTGAAGAAATGATGGATTTTTGGGTGTTGAAGTTGAGAGGAAATCAGTTTTGAGTGTGGAGGCAAATTGATTTTTAAAATGAAACCTTAAAAATATATGCATGACATATAGTGCTATGTGCTCTACACATAGCAATTTTCACTAACATGCACCAGCCACTATAGTGTTATGCTAATATGCACTAGGTATCTATGAAGATGCACTCATGGAATTAGGCCTCTCATAAAAATTTCAAAATTTTTGGAGATTGTTTTCCTTAATGAGTCTATTTTTCATGGCTTGCAGCATCTGAAAAATCCAACCGTTAACTACTAGTCCAACCATTGACCAAAAAACGTTATATTCCAACAATGGGTCTTAAATGCAATCTTTAGAGATATTAGACACTTATTTAATGGCATGCGTATTGATCTGATAGTTGATCATTTTATAACAAATAGTTGTTCATCTAAATCCAGTAGGTGATTATCTTGGTTCCACAATTGACCATCTGATCCAATAACAATCATGAGATTAGGAATTTAACTCTTAAACCCTGGCAACAGGCATCGGTCTCATATCAAAGCCATCAATCTCATAGTTCTGCCTGAGCACTAGGCTTCTAGTGATAAAATTAGGTTACAAGCCTCAGCATGAGCACTACCTGATCATCATTTATCATCTAACTCTAGCACTGGTTTCCTAGTAACAGTATTGAGAATTCTCTTCTCCCCAATAGAGTTGTAAGCCTCAGCATAAGCACTACCCGATCAGCATTGATCATCTTGCCCGAGCACCGGGTTCCCAATGGGTTATGTTTTATTCTCTAGTTGAGATGCAAGACTCAACATGAGTATTCCACGATTAGCATTGATCATCTTACCTGAGCATCAAGCTCTCAGTGAGCATTCCTTAGTGGAGTTGTAAGTCTCAGCATGAGCATCTTGGTTAAGTTTCCCTAATGGATTATTTTTATATCCCTAATGGATCTTGATTTTGCCCTGTTGAGCTGTAAGCCTCAGAATGAGCATCCATCAAGCCTCAACATGAGCATTGAGCCCTAACATGAGCATCAATTAGGTATTTCCCTTTCCTTAGGTGAAAAGTCATGTGGTGATTAGGTCTCATTTTGATGACTTTTGCTTATGTCACCTCAAACTAAACCTAATTAAGGGGTAAACTATTAACCCTGACTTTTCACTCGCATAGTGCAATTTTGGGTTTTCCTTTATTTAGCTTGGTACAGGACCATGATGTTGACCCCGATTTACATACATTTCTTTGAGCCTCCCTTGTGTGTTCTAGACATGTAGAGCATTTTACATTTTAATTACAAAAGGTAGAGCATATAGCATGCACCTCATGATATGTGCAACACATAGTGTTACATGATGTGCATGTTCTAAAAATCTACGCATGGTGGGTGGCCTTTTCTCGAGCAAATATAATATGCTCCATATAGTACCAAACATATATCCCCTAAATGATACTTGTTTAACCTATGGTGCACATCCCAATGCACTCATATTGGGTGGCACACATACTTCAAAAACACATCACATTAGGCATCTGCTGCTATATGTTGTGCATAAGCATTTTTCTAGGCTATATGTTACATATATAGCACTATATGTTGTGTATATAGCTTATGATTTTCTAGAATCCCACATTGCTAATGTGTTTTGCTCATTCCTATGACCCTTACATATAAATACATGCCTTGTATTTATGGAAAAGAGGTCCAAAATTAACAAAATCTACCTAAACTCTGCTAAATTGCACTCTTACTTAATTAAATAATTAATCTAGGATTGGAGATTAATTAATCCTACTTAAATCCCTAATCATGTTTGGAATCAAGATCTCAGAAGCTACTCGTACCATGGTAAGTTGAGTGCCTATTCTCTTCCCTTATTCTACTTGATTTCATTATTTATGTTTTTGGCTTTATTTTGGTGATTGGCTTCAATCATGGGTGATATAATGGATTCCAATGCTTGTTTATGACTTAAATAATCTAATTTGGTTGAAAAATCTATTGAGATTTGAGTTTAATTCTCATTTTTACCTAAAAACCATATTTTTCTTTGATTCTGCCTCATTATATGTTGCGTATAACATGCATAGCCTATATGTGGCACACATCACACTATGTATGGCACACATGGTTGTTTGATTTGCTAGAAAATGCTATTTTTCATTCATTTTTCATCTGATTTCTCTCATTCATTGAAGTCTTTAGTATCATTAGTGGCTTCACAATAGCCCTAATGATATGAATTCATCATATATTGATTCTACATGCTTAATTTTGGCTACAAAATTATATTTCTCAAATTAAATGCCTATTTAATTTGTTAATTTGATGTTGATAACATAATTGGACTTGATTGGTTGAGTTTGCTATCTCCAATTGACATTTGTGTGATTTTAGTGACTCCTAAATCATTATGCCATGATTAATTTGTTGATTTTGCTATTAAATCATCATTATTTTACCTAATTACTCAATTAATACCATTTTAATTATGTTTAATGTTGTCACTTGACATAATTAGCCTAATTAGATGTTGATTCATTTCTAAGTGATGTTTTATGTGATCTTAGAAAAGTTTGATTATGTTATTGATTGATTTTACCTAAAATTGATATTTTTTACATGATTTTCATGATTTGACTCTTGTTTATTCCTAGTTTCATGATTTTTTCCATTACATTCATCAAACTTTAGCTCTTAATTCATGCTTTCATATGACATTGAATTAGTCAATCTAATCCTAAATTTTTATTGCTACTAACAATTTTGCTCGTGTTTTGCATTATCATTCATGCATTTTTGGCTTGTCTTGCTCAAGGTTGTCCTTTCTCAAGTGGTCAAGATGTTGCTTAATATCTTGATTTTATTGTATTGATGAAGATCTTTTGTAATAAAATAGGCCTCTATTTTATTTCTTGCCCCAACATGTATGATTTAGCTTTATGTCATCTTGTATCCGTTATCTTCCTCGCTCCCTTTCTATGGGCCTTTATTATTAATTTTTGTTTATATTACTACGCTCATTTTATCATTACTATATGATGTATGCTATGCTATATCATGCTTATGCCATGTCCTCTTACATGTTATGCTTATGCCATATCATCTCATATGTCATGCTTATGTCATGTCATCTCACATATCATGCTTGTGTCATGTCATCTCATATGCCATGCTTATATCATGTTATCTCATATATCATGCTTATATCATGTTATTTCACATATCATACTTATGCCATGTCATCTCACATGTCATGTTTCATGACATGATCACTATATCATGATGTTATACCATTATTGCCATATGATACTTGCCATGCTATATCTTCCATGATTGTTCCTATGTTATACCCTGTTGTATGTTTATTTCATGCTTATGAATGTTCACCTACCTAGGACAATTAACTCGACTAAAATGGTAAAATCAAACTTGAAACTCTAGGTGAATAGACTTAACCATCTTTGAAGGGTTTGACTTAACACCCATGCTATGGGTCGGTTGAGCCAAATCCAAAACCATTTGGTGGTAACTTCATCTTGTGACTCTTTTAAGTCCATCGATTGCATTTTCACTCTAGGCAGGCCCTCAATTTATGTGTCACAAGCCTTACGCTAGGTCAAAATGAAAGCCCTGCCTATAATATATTAATAAATAATCATGTTTTTTATTGAAAAATATATAATTAATTTTCATTCATTAAAAATGCATATCATGCAAATTTACATCATCATTAATCATATCATTCAACTTTTTTATTTATGTAACTTATTTTATTACTAGCTTAATCAATTTAACATAACAATTCATTTATCATAAGGTTATCGTAAGGTTATCATAAGGTTATATATATATATATATATATATATATATATATATA
>CANYBF011077264.1:0-13364 GCA_948192965.1 Dalechampia spathulata
CCTCTACCAAACATCAATACATGTACACATACACATAGACATGTATATATGTACACATACACCTATACCTACATGTATACATACATGCATACCTACATACACATCCACATACATAGATACATACGCATACATTTATATGCACGTACATCCATACAAACACACGTTTATACACGTATACATACGTGTAGGCATACAAACTCCTAGGGTCTTAGATGCGTGTGTAACACATATGTTGCGGAGACGTGGTTAGAGCACATCTAGAGGATTTTCCGACAGATAGGTTGCTCAGATGAGCTGAAGCTGGACTACATCATCTCTTTGTTACAAGAGGATGCCTATGAGTGGTGGAAGACGATTCCACAGAGTCTAGCTGAGTCACCGGTACTAACCTAGCAGGATTTTCTGCGGGAATTCCAAAAAAAGTATGTTCCGAGTGCATATACGGATTAGAAGCTACAAGAATTCCTCGGATTACAGCAGGGTAGCATGACAGTGGCTGAGTACGAGAGGGAGTATACCCGTTTGGCTTATTATGCGGGTCATATTTTAACGACGAGCAGAGAAAGGTGCAAGAGATTTGAGCAAGGGCTGAACCCAAGGATAAGATCATTTTTTCAGGGCTTTCGGTACGACAATTTTTTTGTTTTAATCTCTCATGCCTTAGAGCAAGAGCAAACGCTCCAAGAAGATGAGGATCGCTGGAGATCTATGAGGCAACAGTTAAGTGAGTCTCATCCGTTATCCTCCTTGTCATCACAGAAATGAGGCAGACACGATGGGTCAAGTACCTCATGATCATTCAAGTTTTGACCACCACTACCTCGTCGGACTCAGAGTGAGCAGGTTGGAGACCGTAGTGGTTCTGAGATACAACCCATGCCATGTCGTATTTGTGGTCAACGACACGTGGGTAGCTGCAGAAGAAGTACCGTAGTGTGTTACCGGTGTGAAGGTACAGGACATTATGCTCAGGAATGTTAGGAGGTGACACCATTGTATACAGCAGTTGAGGGTGGTTCACAGCAGCAGTATCCTGAGATTCATTCTTTGCCTGGGGTTTCACAGCCAGAGTAAGGGAACAAAGGCATCGATAGGAGTCGAGACACTGTTACGCGACCCGGTAGTCAGGGTTCAGTAAATCAACCATGTGGTGGACCAGCCAGGGTTTACAATTTATGCTAGAATGCACCGTCTTCCTCAGCGAATCTGGCAGCAAGTATACTTTATATTATTGGTTTATAGATATGTTGGACCAGAATTTCAGGGATAAAATTCTTTGTAGGGGGAGAGTTGTTACACCCACGTTTAACCCCGTAGAAGTTTTAGTATGTCTGTGTATGCATGATTGGATGTATACGCGTATGTATACATGTTTTGATACAAGTGCTTGCATATGTGCAGTGTTTGTATGCTTGTGTGTACATCATGATGAAGTTTTCTGCTGTGTATGTGTATATGTGCTAGGTATCTGCATGATGGCATGCATGTGTGGTGTGTGTTTTAGGTGTTACAGGTAGCTTGGGAGTGAGTTTGAGGGTGAGAAGAGGAGTTGGGAGTGTGGTACAGGTGTACGGGGATACGTGCGATCGTACTGAGCAAGGGAAGTCAGGGAGGCTAGGGCTCTTGGAGGCCGTACGGGCGTACCAGAGGATGGTCCGGCCGTACGCGTGCTCGCAAGAATTTTGGTGCATCAGGAACTTCTGAGTGGTACGGGCGTACCGAAACTCGTAGAAAGTTGGGTTTGTCAGGCTTTTTAGGGTGGTACGGCCTATGCGACTTAAGTTGGGCTTTTTAAACAGATAAACATAAGCCTTTTCTTATGTTTATTTCTCCTAAAACCCTTCTAGACGTCCCAAAACCCTAAGAAAACACCAGGAGAGGGATTTCTAGGCAACAAGAAGAGGCGAGAGTGTGGATTAGAACCTAGAGCTCGATATAGACAGGATCACGGGCTAGAGATAGCAGTCTTCTTTCTTCAGGTTTGTATTAGATGTTTATCATTCATGCTTGTTATCTGGGTTTATGCTTGTTGCAGTGGTTCTATGGCCCTTTAAAGCCCAAAACTGATGCTCGGGGATTGAATTCCCTATAATTATGCTTGATTATGCTTTTGATGCTTGTGATTGCAGATATGGGTTCCGAGAAGGAATGTATATGTAGTTATTGGTTCCGGGAAGGAACGTACCTTGTGATTATTGGATGTTTGGCTTGTAGGATAGTTATATGGCTTAGTCATGCATTATGAATGATTGCATAGCATATCATCTAAGGGGGTGAAATAAGGGTGGCGATATGAAAGGTACGAGAGGTACCAATTGATATGAAAGGAGTGATACCCTACAGGTGTGAGAAGTGCCGGTATTGATCAATATGGTGAAGGGGTGAATGATACTCCTAAAAGAGCATGAGAAGTGCTAAATGAGGGCGAGTGCATTGTACGATGGACTGTGGAGCATTCATGATTATGTGATTGGTAATGTGCCATATGTTTGCTTGTATGCTGTATGGATTGGTTGTGTATGTGTATGATGTATTATGTGTTCTTAGCACCACTGAGATTATTCTCAGCTCTTATCATTTGATGAACGTAGGTCTGAGTTCAGAGGGTGAGCGTCGGGATTAAAGGTACAGCAGCTGGTTCGTGTCTGGGACTTCTGGATGGACTCCTGCAGTGTTGTATATTTGTGCAGCTTCCTTTGTATTTGTAGGATTTGGCAGTATACTAAATGTATTGTATAAGAATCCATGTATATATCCAGGGGTTGTATTTATTTATTTATCTTTTTATTTATTAGATTTTTATACGAGCATTAATGGTTAAAATCCCTTGTAGTATAATTGTTATTTTCCTGTGACGGGAAAGTGACGGTTATGCTACGGGATCATGTCGTCACCCCTCGGGTCTTGGGTCGGGGTGTGACATGTTTTAGTGGTATCAGAGCTATGGTTAGCTTGTTGGGCTATGGTTGCTCGGGGAGCAATGGTTAACTCGTAGGTGTTGCTCGTGTACATTTATGTCTACTAGCAAATAAGGAATTTGCATAAATGGGAGTCTTGATAGTCCGAGCTGCTGATAGTGAGGTTATTATTTTTAGGTCGGGAAACACCTTATGAGCCACTATTTTTATTTTATCTCTTTGTACCTACTATTTATAATAGTGAAAGAATTATTCTAAGTTTTTGTCTGTGAACATAGCCTAAAATTAAGGGTGAACACATTAAATTTTCTGTGTCCATTTTGGTCATTTTTACAATTCTTTTCAAAAATACATCCATTGTGCCCAACAAGTGATATCAAAGTTTTGGTTCTTGTTGAAGGTATTTTCTGAAAAGAAGCATGTCACAAGGAAGGAAAAATTGCAAGGATTTTTTTGGTACGATTCGTTCAAAAAACGGACATAAAAAGTTGAATTAAATGAATAGTATAAATAGTAATTTTGCAAAGGTGACACACTGTAAAAAATTTTAGGTTTGACAGAGTTAGAGCAGTTAGTTCTATGATACTATTATAATAGGTCAATGGTATTATTTAAATAGTACTATTTACCAGGTCCCATGAGCACTATTCATACTAGGTCTTATGGTGAAAATTTTGAAGATATCTACTCTACCAAATTTTGATGTTCTAATTTCATTTTTGAGGTTAATTTTCTCAAATTTGGTTTAATTTGGCAAATAGAGGTGAAGAAAAACAAAATGATCAATTTAAACAGTATGAACTACCATATTTGATGAAGCAAGATGAAAGATCTCTTGATGGTCACGAAAATGTACATGCTTGTATTTTCTACAGAAAAACTAAAGGTTATGTCCAACGAAGAATAAGAGTTTAAGAATGAGTAGGTTTGTGGCTATATCTAATAATTTATCAATGATAATGTGTATAATCACATTTGTAATGAAATGTATGCAAGAACATTGTGGAATAAGCTGGAGCAATTGTATACTTCAAAGATTAGCAACAACAAACTATTTCATCTGATAAAGTTGATGCAAGTAAAATATCAAGATGGTGCTTCTGTGGCTGATCACTTGAACAACATGGAAGGGATCGTTGATCAACTGTCGACAATGAGCATAAAGTTTGATAACGAGATGATTTCTCTAATGGTGCTAGCTTCATTACGAGAGTCTTAAAAGACTTTGAAGGTGTCTTTAACAAAGACTGCATAAAATGGTGTAGTAAGTATGGAGTCCATTAAAAGCAGCATACTGAATGAGAAGATGAGACGAAGATTACAAAATTCAACCTCTTCATCATAGTCTAAAATTCTAGTTATAGAAAATAGAGAGAGGAGTCAGTCCAGAGGTCTGAAGCCCAAAGACAAGAGCAGAGGCAAGTTAAACAAATATGTAAATGTCATATGCCGTTACTATAAAAAATAAAGGTCATATTAAGATATTTTGCTAAAAATTCAAGAAAGATCAGGAGAAGAATAAAGGCAAAGATGTGAAGAGAGAAGGTAACAGTGATGATGAACAGGGTAACATTTTTGACTTTAACATTATTATCGATACTGAAATTATCAGTCTAGCAACCCAAGAGACCAGTTGGGTGCTACCATTCATGCTATATCTTACAGGAAACTTTTCTCATCTTATACACAAGGAGAATTTAGTATTATTAAGATGGAAAATAGAAATTTGTTAAAAATAATTGGCAAAGGAGATGTATGCTTAGAGACAGAGAATGGTACGAGGCTCCTATTAAGAGATGTTAGACATATTCCTGACATACGCATGAATCTAATTTTTACCGGAAGGTTAAATGATGAAGGTTTTTGAAAAGTTTTTGAAAATGGAAAATGGAAGCTCACTAAAGGTTCCTTGGTGGTGGCTAAAGGTCATAAGCAATCAAGCTTGTACTTGATGCAAGCTAAGCTCTCCAATGATATTGTAAATACAATGAAGAATAAACTCGGTCATATTGGTTAAAAAGGGATGACTCAGCTTGTAAAGAAGAATGTCTTATCTGGTTTAAACCAGTTTTATTTAAAGCAATATGTTGACTGTCTAGCAAGGAAATAGAACAGGATTTCTTTTCAAAGTTCCCCTCCATCCAGAATGAAGAATATCCTCGATCTGATTCACTCAGATTTATGCAAACTGTTGCCAAAGTCACTTGAACAAGTGCTAAATCTATTCAAGCAATTTCATACCTCACTTGAGAGACAGATTGGAAAGAAGCTAAAGTGCATCCAAACTGTTACGCCCCAGCTAAAGTGCATCCACACAATCTCATTTAATCATGACTTTCATTATATAACCAACACATACAGGGGTTCTTACTATTTACATAATGATCCCACCATCAAAACTATACAAACTACTACTACCACTATGATTAATACAAGCCTACTAACATAAAAAGAATGGAGATTGCCAGACAGCTCCAGTACCACTTCGAGAATAACTTCTCTGCTGACGACCTCTAACATCTCTCTGGTGGCTCTCCTGTGGGCTCGGTACCTACGTTCATCAAATGATAAACGCTGAGTATAAAACTCAGTGGTGCTAAGAAACATAGATAAACATACACATTCAAAGCATCATAGAATACATGCTCAATCAATGCAATGAAATGCAATCATGCCTCACATTCCTTTTCCTCTTTCCCTCTTTCAATCGCTCTTCTTTTCCTGTTAATGTGCACATTTCCTTTCGCACACACTGGGTCCCTGTATGTACCGGTACTCATCTTCTGAAGGAGGGCATTTAACTGTATGGTGTAATACACCTGTTTCCTACTGTATGTCTCGAGACTCATCTCCCTTTGGGAGGACAATAATCTATATGATTCCTTGAAGGAATCCATTATCATAATTGACCCAGCGTGCCCAGAGCATAGCTCTGCACTCATCACTCTCCTTTTTATTCTCTTTCCTCTATTCACTTCTCCTTTCCCAATGCATGTGTGTATTAGATGAGCATCATTAAGAACATGACATAGGGAATTATCACATATAAAACCTTGCTTCAATCCCAAGCTAGCAATAGAAACTATAAAAGAACCAACTAACATAGACTTAGCACAAACTTAACACAAACAAACATTATCTAGCACAAACCTGTAAATAGAGCTACTTCTAACACACACCTTCCACTTCAAGCAACCTCTAGTGTAAGCTTCTAACCTTGACTCGATCACTCGCTAACTTCTATATCGTATTCTCACACGTTTGGGATGCTACGGTATATTTAGTAGGATGTATTATAGGGTTTTATGGAGGTTTAAGCCGAAGGAGAGGGAAGAAAACTAAGGAAAACTGTTCTGTTTTCTTTCTTAAAAAGTCAAATTAAAGTCGCGTACGGCCGTATGGACATTGGTATGCCCGTACCGACTCCAAAAGCCTGACAAACCTAAAAACCTGTGAGTTGTAGTACGGCCGTACCACCTTCTGGTACGCCCGTACGCCCTAATTCCTGCGAGCTTGACTGACAAACCAAATTTTCTGCGAGTTGGCATCCGGCCGTACCACCTCTTGGTACCCCCGTACGCCTTCCCGAGGCCACAATCCCTGATTTTCCCTGTCTCGTACGACCGTACGGCCAAACCGTACACCCGTACCACTCCTCAAAAATGCATAACATGCCTATTGGTATGCCTAACTTACCTGAAACCTGTCCCAACGCTTAACCAACCCTAAACACACTTCCAAACACATTCTTACCTCATAGCTACGCCGTCCCTCATTCAACCGAGAAGACACGCTTCCCAATAAGGTGACGACACAAAAGCAAACCTAAAGGCACATACATATCAAGTTATACTATACATATACAAGGTTAGACACAAAACCATCATATGCATTCCCATTATCACACATTTCGTATAACATTATCAATTCACGTAGCTCAATCACATCCATTCGCATATACATACATATCTATAGACATACATACACCCTAACAAGCATACGTATACGTACAAATTACTAGGGTCCTAGACGCAGGCGTAACATAAACATACAATGGTGGAGAGTACATCAGATCATTTGATGCTTATCGCAAATAGCATGGTATTCGACATCAAATAATACCACCAAAAATACTGTAATTGAATGGCTTAGCTGAGAGGATGAACAAAACTTTGATGGAAAGAGTCAGATATCTACTTTCACATTCAAAGTTGCCTAAAGCTTTTTGGGGTAATGCTTTGCTTGCAGGTGTGTATGCATTAAACCATTCACCATGTGTTCCTCTTAACTACGAAGTTCTAGAAAAGGTATGGTCAGAAAAAGATGCCTTTTACAATCATTTATAAGTGTTTGGGTAAAAGATTTTGTTCATATACCAAAAGATGAATGGATAAAGCTTGATGTCAAGACACAATAATGTATTTTCATTGGCTATGGTCAAGATCAGCTTGGTTATAGATTCTATGATCTAGTCCACAGAAAACTTAGAAGGAGCCATGATGCTATATTTGTTAAGGATCAAACCATTGAAGATATCAATAAGGCAGAAGGAAGTTCCAAACTCTGATGACTCAACAAGCTTTTGATTAAATCTTCCAACAGTGGTGCCTAGACAAGTTGGAGATGACGTGCATGATGATGATGCAGAAGCCCACAATGAAGTTGAACCAGATGATGATGATAGTGTTCACATTCAACCACCAACACTTGTAGATTCTCCAATCCCTTTATGAAGATCTGATAGAAATAGACAACTTTCTACCAAATATCCAACTAATTAGTATGTGATGTTAACTAATGGGGGAGAACCGAAAAGCTTTGATGAAGCTATGAATGATGACCATAAGAAGGAATGGAAAGAAGCCATGCAAGATAAGATGAAATCCTTGCATGAGAATAAAACATTCAAACTGGTGAAGTTACCAAAAGGCAAAAGAGCATGGAAGAATAAATAGGTATTTAGAATCAAGCATGAAGAACACAATGGTCATCCTCAATTCAAAGCAAGATTAATGGTCAAAGGATTTAGCCAAAAGAAGGGCATTGACTTTGATAATATTTTTCCACCGATAGTGAAAATGACGTCCATACGCACAGTACTAGGACTAGTCATAAGTTTTAACCTAGAGGTTGAATAAATGGATGTCAAAACTTCCTTCCTACATGGGGATTTGGAAGAAGAGATATACATGGAGCAGCCATAGGGTTTCAAAGAAAAAGGTAAAGAGGATTATGTTTGCAAATTGAAGAAAAGTTTGTATGGATTGAAACAGGTACCAAGATAATGGTGTAAGAAGTTTAAGTCTATTATGGGAGGAGCAAAGCTATAAGAAGACTACATCATATCACTGTGTATTTATGAAGAGATTCTCTGATGATGATTTCATTGTCCTATTGCTCTATATGGATGATATGCTGATTATTGGTAGGAATGTTTCTAGAATCAATAATATGAAGAAACAATTGAGCAACTCTTTTGCCATGAAAGACTTACGATCAACAAAGCAGATTCTTGGGATGTAGATTAATGGAGACATAAGTGCCAAGAAAATATGGTTGTCACAAGAGAAGTACATTGACAAAGTACTTTAGAGATTCAACTTGGACAAGGCTAAAGTGGTTAGTTGTCCTCTTGTTAATCATTTTAAATTGAGTTCTAAAGAGTGTCCTTCTACAGATGAAGAGAAGGAAGAAATTTCCAGAATTCCATATGCTTTAGCAGTTAGAAGTTTGATGTATACCATGGTTCATACATGGCCAAATGATATGTTGATTATTGGTAAGAATGTTTTTAAAATCAACAATTTAAAGAAACAATTGAGCAAGTCTTTTACCATAAAAGACTTGGGATCAGGAAAGCATATTCTTAGCATGAAGATTAACCGAGATAGAAGCGCCAAGATAATATGGTTGTCACAAGAGAAGTACATTGACAAAGTACTTTAGAGATTCAACCTGGACAAGGCTAAAGTGGTTAATTGTCCTCTTGTTAATCACTTTAAATCAAGTTCTAAAGAGTGTCCTTCTACAGATGAAAAGAAGGAAGAAATTTCCAGAATTCCATATGTTTTAACAGTTAGAAGTTTGATGTATACCATGGTTTGTACATGGCCAAATGATATGTTGATTATTGGTAAGACTGTTTTTAAAATCATCAATTTAAAGAAACAATTAAGCAAGTCTTTTACCATAAAAGACTTGGGATCAGTAAAGCAGATTCTTGGCATACAGATTAACTGAGATAGAACACCCAAGATAATATGGTTGTCACATGAGAAGTACATTGATAAAATACTTCAGAGATTTAACCTGAATAAGGCTAAAGCGGTTAATTGTCCTCTTGCTAATCACTTCAAATTGAGTTCTAAAGAGTGTCCTTCTACAGATGAAGAGAAGGAAGAAATTTCCAGAGTTTCATATGCTTTAGCAGTTGAAAGTTTAATGTATGTCATGGTTTGTACATGGATAGATGATATGTTGATTGTTGGTAAGAATATTTCTAAAATCAACAATCTGAAGAAATAACTGAGAAAATCTTTTTCCATGAAAGACTTGGGATTAACAAAGTAGATTCTTGGTATGCAAATTATCTAAGACAGAAGTGCCAAGATAATATGGTTATTACAGGAGAAGTACATTGACAGAGTACTTCAGAGATTCAACCTGGACAAGGCTAAAGCGATTAGTTGTCCTCTAGCTAATCAATTTAAATTGAGTTCCAGAGAGTGTCCTTTTATAGATGAAGAGAAGGAAGAAATGTCCAGAGTTCCATAAGCTTCAACAATTAGAAGTTTGATGTATGTCATGGTTTATACATAACCAGATATTGCTCACACAATTGGAGTTGTGAGTCGTTTCCTTTCAAATCCTGGAAAGGAACATTGAGCGGTAGTCAAGTGGATTCTTACGTATCTTTGAGGGTCATCTAAAATATGCTTATGTTTTGGACAAGCAGAATTTGTGTGAACCAAAATTAACGGTGAACCGCATTAAATTTTCTGTATCCGTTTTGATTTTTTTACGTTTCTTTTCAAAAATACATCTATTATGCCCAACATTATCAAAGTACACAATAACAGATGGCAATGTTGGTCGATGATGGTGGTTGGTGGCAGATGCAATGGTGGTGATGGATGCTATCAATTACAAGAAATAGATTACTAATGCACATTGATCCATCATTATTTCTCTTGTTGCCATATATTTATTGATGGATTTTAACATAAAGGCCAGTAAATTAGAAAGGAAAAACTTTACTGCTAATTAATCTATTATAATTATTAAATTGTGATAATTAAATTGATGATAAAGAAAATGTGATTTGTGGAAGTTTTGATTTGTACTTTGAATGGTTTAAAAAAATGAAATCCAATATCTTATTGCATTTGTTATTACAAGCATTACTGTCTTCACTTTGTATTCATTACTTTTTGTTAATTAATTTATGTCTACTTTTAATGCTTCAAATTTACTTTATATTTTTTTACATATTTCATTTCATCAAAAAGTAATGGTGTCAAATCCAATAAATTAAAATATGCTTCTTTATATCAAAATTTGTAGAAAATGGAAGTAAGATTGAACTCTCAAAGAGCAGTAATTTCTCAATTCTTTCATCGAAAGAAAAATATTTTCAAATAAAAGGAATTTAAAATGTAAAATAAATTGAAATGGTTTTGGAACAGTTCAAATGATAAAAATTCCCGGCCAAAAGCAAATCTTCATTTTTGTTTATTACTAAAATAGTTCTTAATTATTTTATTAAATTAGTTCTGGTTGTAGAAGATGCTCTGTACTAACCAATCCCTTTGTAGTGGTAGAAGAGAAGTTTCATGACTACTCCTAACTATTAACTCAACTATAGAAGATGCTTCTTATAAATTAAAATCCAAATAACTACCTAAAGAGTTAAGAGGGTTTTGATTCTAACTAACAAATAAGATCTTGATTTGTTTTAAGCTAGATTGCTAAGTTATACAAAGAAGTTAAAACTCATGCTAAGAATAATAATCCCTTTTAATTTACCACTGATTACAAGTTAGAGAGATAATTATAGATCTAATAATTTGTATAGCAGCTTATAATCCGTGCATATCTGCAACAATGTCTTTTTTCACACATATAAGAACTATAATAAAATAATATTTGTAGTATCAAAATAAATAATAAAATAACTAAAAAATTAAGCTCATTTATATCTCATATGCAAAAACTAGGAAGCTTTTATTAAGCTTTCAACTGAAACTAAGAAAAGCATTAAGTTAACCTAGCATCATTAGGCTTGAGTACAAAATAAATAAAATGTTGTTTTTAAACAAAAATGGTAAAGGAAAAAAAGTACTCTGTAAAGGAAACAATTCAAACATAATAATTACTTGGAATCAGATCTCCAAATAAAAAAAAAAGAAGTTTTGAATTGAAAACCACATAAGTCTTCAAGTCTCAAAATCTACCTAGTTTATGTGTTTATCTTATGCCCACAACCTGTGGTTGGAAGCTTTGGTTCTCAAACAAAATCACCTTAAATCGTAGGATTTTTACTTCATTTCGAGCCATTCAACATACAAAATGCAAAATCTAATGAAAATCAATCAATTCTAGAAATATTATCCATAAAAATAACACAAATATTAACACAAATAATGATAAAATGTGTCTAAACAAACAGTATATGCATAAATAGAATAATTCAATAACAAAAAATTTGAATATTAACTTCATTCCATCAAACATCAAATTACAGTTATTTCACAAACATCTAAAATCAAATTCACAAAATATTCCAACATTACAAAAAAATGTTAGATTTTGTAATAGATTTTTTACCAGGGACTAATCTATTATAAAATTATAATAAATTTGTAATAGATTTTATTACAAAAAATTGTAATATATTTGTAATGGATTTTATAACATGTTTTTGTAGTGAAAATTATTTGTTACTTTTATATGGCAACAATGTCGCAAGTAATTTTATAAGGTCAGTACTATTCTTCTTCAACTAGGGTTTCATGCTTCACATGCTGATTCAACATTGTTTTATCTTAAAACTGCTGCTGTTCATGTCTTATGTGTTGTTTATGTTGATGATATTATCATTATAAGAAATGATGCATTGGTTGTTCATCGAATCATAGCATATTTGTAAACACAATTTGCTTTAAAGGATCTTGATGCTCTTGATTATTTTCTTAGGATTGAGTTTTATCATCAATCATATGGTTTGTTGCTTACGTTGTCAAAGTATATTCGTGATCTATTAGCTAAGGCTAAAATGGAATCTTGTAATTTTATCTCTACTCCATCATGTGCGAAAACCAAGCTATCTTTGACACATGGAGATCCTTTTCATAACTCTACACTTTATCGTTGCATAGTGGGCATAGTGGGAGGTCTCCAATATTTATCTCTAACCCGACCTGATATTGCTTTCTCTGTCTATCAAGTCTCTCAATTTGTTTATGCTCCAACTAATGAGCATTGGAAGGCTGTCAAGCGAATCATGCGGCATCTCAAAGGTACCTTGTCTTGTGGTTTGTTTTTGCGGTCTCAGTTGGATATGTCCTTGTATGCTTATGCAAATGCAGATTGGGCTAGTAATCCAGATACTCACAAATCCACTACATGATATATTGTGTTTTTAGGCAATCATTTGGTCTCTTGGTTGTCCAAACGGTAACTTACACTTGCTAAGTCTACCATCGGAGCAGAATATCGTGCCATTGGTGTGGTGACTTCTGAGGTTGTATGGCTTAAAGTTCTTCTTGCAGACGATAGTTTTCCTCTTTCATCATGCCCCATTGTCTATTGTGATAATATTAGTGCCACATTTCTTGCTACAAATCCCATTTTCCATTCACGAACGAAACATATCAACGTAGACTTCCACTATATTCATGATCTGGTGGCTAAAAAGCAATTAACAATACAACACTTGTCTTCTCTTCCTCAACTAGCTGATCTGCTCACCAAGCCTATCTCTCAAGACAGGCATTTTATGCTCTATTTTGTGCTTATAATCCATCCACAGATGGAGGGGGTTGATAAGGATATATCTGTTAGAATGAATATTCTAAATGTGGGCTAAATATGTAAATATAAGATATATATGGCGGTCAATATGAATAGTCAATGTTTAATTATGGTCTAATTTTGAATTATTGATTATTAAGGTGTTAAATAGGTTGTAGGATTAAAGTGTAGAGACCCTTTTACAATTTCTATTTTGTTAAAGGACCGAAATAGAAATTGGCCTATCCTAACAGGTTTATACAAGGTTGTGGTCTCCAAGGAAACTGATATAGAAAGAACATTACGTTCCTTTGAGTATTGCTTCCGCTAAAATTCTGTTCGGTTTTCCTTGGAAGGCAACAAACCTATATTTTTTTCGTCTTCAATCTCAGCATACCATGATGCAAGGTACGCTATCAATACATAATTAAATCC
>CANYBF011077304.1:0-25485 GCA_948192965.1 Dalechampia spathulata
ACCCCTAGGCTGCCAAACTAAACCCTAAACGGGCCAAGCCCGGCTCGAAAGGACCCAGAATGGTCCGAAAGAACCCTAAATGGTCCAGAATTAACCCGGGATCGATCCGAATCAACACCGGTCCGAAATTAGGGTGCGACACATACCAATCGAGTATCATCATGGAGAAGATATTGTACAACATGAACTTTATGCCTGGCAAAGGTATAGGCTGGTACCAGCATGGTTTGGTAGAGTTCAACATCCCTATAGCCATGTGTGAGGAGAGGTATTACATCGAGTTTAATCTTACACTTTGAACATGCCAGAAGAGTGCAAGATGGTACCTTTGTCCAGGGAGAAATGTAGCACAACCATGCTCCTGAATGAATAACTTAGATGATTTCTTTGACCAGCAGTTCACCATCTTTGGTGATGGATATGACTTGTTAGCTTTGATAGCATCCAAGAAGGTTATCGTCATTTCTTCTACCATCAGCCCTGATAATGCTTTTCAGATTTTTGATGATGTTGCTAATCTTACCACCAGTCATCTTGAGCTAAAGACCACCATAATTGCCATGCTAGAGTCTAAGATGTAGAGTTTGGATATTGAGGATTTTGTGCTTCAGAAGGTCTACAAGGATATCGCTATACTTGTAGATAGTACTTTTGATGAAACTTTATATGAGGATGATGTCTTTATCTCTACCTTGTGATGATGATGTAATCCCTTCAAAGTTTAATGCAATGAAAATAGCTTTGCTTATGTTTGTAATGTGTATTTTGATGGCATTGTTCATGAACATGAGCATTACATGAGCATTTTTAACATTAACACATCACACATTGAAACTGTAAACATTGGCACAGATGATAGGCCCTATCCTTTCTAGATTGTATTAGATTTAACCTTGATGAGAGAGCAGAAATCATCAGAGTGTTAAAACAGCATATGAAAGCCTTTGCTCTAGGCTATGAAGACATGTCGGGTGTCAACAGAACTATAGTGGAACACATACTTCTGATCAGACCTGAGTTCAATCCAGTTAAGTAGAAGCTGCATTGGCTTTGACTAGAATAAATGTTAATACTATATTTTCACTCCCTGAACAGGCTTACTGGGTCATCCCTTTCGAGCATGTATTGCGACTTGTTTCCTTATGGGGATGGCTTGATACAGGTTTCCATTCCTAAGAGCAAGTTGCATACATGAATTTTACATATTCATTTATCATATGGGAACACGGTTTACCACCCGTCCATGCAAAATAACTGCCCATCATAGATTTCTAGCACATGCTTGCTGGGTTGCCCCTTTTGAGCACATATTATGACTTGTTTCCTTATTGGGATGCCCCATTCCCAAGAGCAAGTTATATACATGAATTTTACATATTCATTTATCATATGGGTACACGGTTTGCTACCCGTTTAGTCCATGTAAAATGGCTGCCCATCACAGATTTCCAGTACAAGCTTGCTGGGTAGCCCAATTTGGGCATGTATTATGACTTGTTTCCTTATTGGGATGGCTTGATACAGGTTCCCATTCCTAAGAGCAAGTTGCATACATGAACTTTGAATATTCATTTGCCATATGGGCACATAATTTGCCTTCCATTTAGTCCATGCAAAATGGCTACTCATCATAGATTTCTAGTACAAGCTTGTTGGGTTACCCCTTTTGGGCACATGTTACGACTTGTTTCCTTATCGGGATGGCTTGATACAGGTTCCCATTTCCAAGAGTAAGTTGTATACATGAATTTTTCATATTCATTTACCATATGAGCATATGATTTGCCCCCCCATTTGGCTCATGCAAAGTGGCTGCCCACCATGGATTTCCAACTAGTTTAGTTGAAGAAAAGGGACTTTGTCCCACATGGCCAATCCTAAGGGTTGCACACCTCCTAAGGCTACTATAAATACAAGGGTTAGCCTTCTTACAATAGACACAAGATATATCATAAATATGATACACAATATCATACAAATGATATAAATTTTAATCCTAAGATATTAAGCTCTAAGGATTAAAATAACTTTAGTAAAATTTTAATTAGGTTTAATGACTAATTAATTTTGCTAAAATCTTAAGCTTTTGGGAATTTGGGGGAACAACTTCTAGCCCTGGTAAGTCACTTCCTTTAACTTTTTAAGTTAATTTAGCTTTACTGTCATGTTTAACTTATTATCTTAGTTTAGCTTTAATACCATGTTTAGCTTATTATTTTATTTAGCTTTACTGCCATGTTTAGCTTTTTACTATACCACATCATATGCTAACATGTCATATCATATGCTAACATGCCATGTCACATGCCACATCATATACTAATATGCCATGTCACATGCCATATCATATACTAATATGCTATATCATATGCCATGTCATATACTAGTATGCCATGTCACATGCCATGTCATATGCATGTCATATACCAATATGCCATGTCACATGTCATATGCCATTATGCCATGCCATCATGCCACATCACATGTCATATGCCACTATGCTATACCATCATGCCATGTCACATGTCATATACCATTATGCCATACCATCATGGCATGTCACATGTCATATACCACTATGCCATGCCATCATGCCACATCATATGTCATATGCCATGTCATCATGCCACATCACATGTCATATGCCATTATGCCAGGTCACATGTCATATGCCATTATGCCATGTCATCATGCCACATCATATGTCATATGCCACTATGCTATATCATTATGCCACATCATCATATCATATGCTAATATGTCATATCATCATGTCATGTCATATGCTAATATGCCATGTCATATACCACGTCATATGCTAATATGCCATGTCATATGCCATTATGTCATGTCATCATGCCACATCATATGCTAATATGCCATGATATCATGCCATGTCACATATCATATTCCACTATACCATGTCATCATGCTACATCATATATCATATGTCATTATGTCATGTCATCATGTTACATAACATGTCATATGCCATTATGCGATGTCATCATGTCACATTATGTGTCATATGCCACTATATCATGTAATACGATACTATATCATGTCATATGCCATTATACCATGTCATCATACCACATCATATGTTAATATGCCATGATATCATGTCACTTCGCATGTCATATGCCATTATGCCATGTCATCATACCATATCATATGTCATATGCCACTATGCCATGTCATCATGCAATGTCACATGTCACCATACCACATGCCATGTCATCATGCCACATCATCATATCACATGCCACATCATAATATCATATGCTATTATGCCATGTTATCATGTCATATACCACGTCATGTTACACCCGTAGTTGAGGCCTTAGTAATTGTACGATAGTATAC
This sequence comes from Dalechampia spathulata, assembly GCA_948192965.1. Classification (NCBI taxonomy): domain Eukaryota; kingdom Viridiplantae; phylum Streptophyta; class Magnoliopsida; order Malpighiales; family Euphorbiaceae; genus Dalechampia; species Dalechampia spathulata. The sequence continues at coordinate 3,367 of CANYBF011077304.1, forward strand.
GGATAGAGGTCTATATGCGTATGAGTTTTGCTATACGATGATGATGTGTATATATGTATGTATGTATGTATTTATGCTTGTATATGTGGGTGTATGATTTTGATTGTGATGATGCATGCGATGCTGTTGCCTTATTGGGAAGCGTGACTTCTCGGTTAGATGAGGGACAGTGATTTTGATGTGTTTAGGTTGGTTTTGGAGTGGTTTTAGCAAGTTTCGGGGGAGTTAGAGGCTTCGACTTAGGCATGTCCTAATTTTAGACATGCGGTACAGGCGTACGGATAGCCGTACGGGCGTACTGAGCTCGAGGGAACAGGGAATTGGAGGTCCTGGAGTCAGTACGGGCGTACCAAGAGGTTGTACGACCGTACCGTTGCTCGCAGGAAATTAGGGCATCAAGACTTTAAGTTTGGTATGGGTGTATGGGAGTTTGGTACGGCCGTATGTGACTTAAAACACCATTTTTAAGAGGATAAACTTCAACTTTTCTTTGACTTTCCTTCTTATTTCTTCTTCTAAACCCTTCCCAACGACCCTAAACCCCTAGAGTTTGTCTTCCTTCAAGGGATTAAGCATATTGGAGTTAATTTTGCAAGGCTAGAAGCATAGAGGAGTGAGTAGCCATTAGAAGCTTTACTTCTACTAGGTTAGTGCAAGTTTGTATTGGTTTTTTCTTTGCTTCTTTTGTTGTTTTAAGCCAAGTAAGGCTTAGGAAATGATGTTTGGGGATTGAATTCTTGTATTTGTCTATTACTTTGAGATGTGAGCTTGTTTTATTGCTTATGGAAGCCATTCCACCGTATTATGTTGCATTGAACATTGCTTATTGGCATACACATAAGAGAAGGGTTGAGAATACTGAGAGAAAATGAGGAAAAAGGCATCTTAGATCATATATTACAGGATTCCATGATGGAATCATATGTTATGCTACCTCCTACGGGAGTTGAGTCTTGAGATATAAGTTAAAAAGGGGCCTACAGGCCGAGATTATAGTTGCCCTCCTTTGGGAGTTGAGTACCGGTACATAGGGATCCAGCATGGGATTATATTGTGCACAATAAATAGAAAAGAAAAGGGAAACAAGGGGCAAGCATAGCATTGCATTGTATTACATGTGGCTTGAAATGCTTGTTTCTATGATATGCATTATGTGTTACTTGCATCATTGAGTCTTTGACTCAGCGTTTATCAATTGATGGACACAGGTTCTGAGCCCACAGTAGAGGGCCCAGAGCAGTGACTGCTGTGTCAATAAAGAGGTAGATTCTGTAGCAATCCGATTCTTAAGGTGGTCTGGGACAGCTGAGCACATTTCTTTTTGGTAGCCCGTTCACTGTAGTTGTATGTAACTGAGAGGCAGTAGTATAGATTTAGTTTGGTGGTGATTTTGTATAGGAACAGTGTATTTCCCCTGAACCTTTATGTAAAGATATATTGATGTATATATATACAGTTAGTCATTTTAGAAATGTTCAATCTATGGAATGTATATTGATTATCTAGTGTTGCTTTTGTATTTAGTTAGTTACATCGACTGCACCACCATACTGTGTGTTGTCCCCATACGACGTCTATTTATGCGGGTATACGTATCCCTTGTAGGGTACATAGTGGTTTTCCATACGAGAGGTCATTATGTATGCTACGGGAGCATGTTACTCTAGGTATGGGCTGGGTGTGACATGTTTAAGTGGTATCAGAGCTATGGTTTAGCTCGACGTGTCTTTGTTATGGATTCCTAGGATTACTACCTCTGAATGTTAAGCTACAGTAAAGGAGTGTTGCTTGTCCTACTGTTGATTATAGGACTCTTGTTTATGTGCTACAACTTAGGTTTGATATCTGATAGATGATTAAATGTTAGTGAGGAAGGCGGGGATAACTTTAATCCCCAAGAGAGTTCCTCAGGACCGGGAGAGCGCGCGGGTAGGCAGGCAGAAGCTTTAACTGCTGACCCGATGGCAACTCAGTTTGCCTAGTTCTTGCATTTTCTTTAGGCGCAGAGTCAGGCGTTGCCTACATTTCCTGTCCCACCTCCAATGGAGCAGAGGGAGGAGTATAAGTTGGATTTCATGAAGTTGAGGTCATATGGAGCCACGGATTTCATCGGTACTACTGATCCATACGTGGCGGAGGTATAGTTAGAGCGAACACAGAGGGTGTTACACCAGTTGAAGTGCCCGGAAATGGTGAAGTTTGAGTATGCCATCTCTTTGTTACAGGAGGACATGTATGAGTGGTGGAAGACCATTCCTCAGAGTATGGTTGATCCTCCCATGTTGACGTGGGCTGATCTTCAGAGGGAATTCCAGCAGAAATACGTGCCTTTGGCCTATACTGACCAGAAGTTACAGGAGTTCCTTGGGCTGAAGCAGGGAGATATGTCTGTGGCTGACTATGAGAAGGAATTCACTCAGTTGGCCTATTATGTGACCCATATTCTACTGTTTGGATGGGAGAGGTGTAAGCAATTTGAGCACTACTTGAATCCGTGACTCAGAGCATTTATGCAGACTTTTCAGTATGATGACTTCTCAGATCTGATGGCCAGTGCATTAGATCTCGAGCGGATGATACTTGAGGATGATGCTCGATAGGAGTTGATGAGGAGGCCGTATAAGGGGCCGAGTTCTTCTTCGAGTTCTTCAAAGAGGGGCAAGTTTAGGAGTTCTTTTCCCCTGAGATTGACGGATGCACGATAGATGCCACCTCGATGAGAGCAGAGTGGGAGACCTGTTTCTTATGGTGGAAGTATAGGTGCCATACCGTACCTTTGTCGTACTTGTGGTCGGACCCATTATGGAGTTTGTCGGGCAGGCTGTACCTTGTGCTTTAGATGTGGAGGTGCAGGTCATTGTGCCTGAGAGTGTCCAAAGCTGTCTGGTGGGCCAGTTCGTCCTGTTGTTGAGGGAGAGATGCGACAACAGCAGCAGCAGTAGAGACCTAGCTCTGTAGGTTCTCAGGGGTCTGAACGAGGTAGAGGTCGTGATAGTGGAGGAGGTTGTGGCGCCAGTCAGGGGTCTGTTAATTAGGTTGTTGGGGCTCCAGCGAAGGTCTATAATCTGGTGCTTTGAGAGGAGCAGCAAGCAGTAGATGTGGTGCTTGGTAATGTTCTTATCTCAGATCATGATGCTTTAGTGTTATTTGACCCGGGTTCATCGCATTCTTATATTGATTTACGGTTTGCTCAGTTTACTATTATGTTGAGTGAGGGGTTAAGCTATGAGATAGTGGTTTCTAGCCCCCTAGGTCGAGATATGGTGGTGGATCAAGTGTTTAGGCATTATCCTCTAATTATACAGGGTGTATGTTTCTTATCTGACCTTGTAGAGATGCCATTCTGAGAATATGACATTATACTGGGAATGGATTGGTTGGTGAGGTACGGAGCTGTGATGGACTGTCAATGGAAGACAGTGACTCTTCAATCTCCCGATCAGGGCATGATTCTGATTAAGGGTAACGTGCTGTCAGTGATAGCGAGGTTAGTGACAGCTGTAACTGCACGGAAGTTGCTGTTACAGGGCTGTGAGGCAGTGTTAGCTCATGTGATGGATGGGAGACAGAAGGGAGTATAGTTGATAGAGATTTCAACTGTATGTGACTTCCCTGACGTGTTTCCTAAAGAGTTGCCAGAGTTACCACCTAAAAGGGAAGTGGAGTTTGAGATCGAGGTGTTACCTGGTACCAAACCGATATCGATAACACCTTATCGAATAGCACCTACGGAATTGAGGGAGTTAAAGGTACAATTGTAGGAGTTACTTGATAAGGGGTTCATACGCCCGAGTGTTTCACCTTAGGGTGTACCAGTGTTATTTATGAAGAAGAAGGATGGGTCTATGCGGATGTGTATAGACTCTAGACAGCTGAATAAGGTGGTAATCAAGAATCGGTACCCGTTGTCATCTGTCGATGATTTGTTCAATCAGCTTAAGGGTGTAGCAGTATTTTCTAAGATTGACCTGAGATCGGGATACCACTAATTACGAGTGAAGGAAGGTAGTATGGCTAAGACAACGTTCAGGACTTGGTACGGTCATTATGAGTTTTTGGTAATGCCGTTTGGTTTGATGAATGTGCCGACAGTGTTTATGGCATTAATGAACGTGGTGTTTACTGATTATCTGGACCAATTTGTTGTCATGTTCATTAATGACATTCTTGTATACTCTAAGATGCGTGAGGAACATGATTTTCACTTGAGGTTAGTGCTTGAACGGATGAGGGAGAAGCAGCTATTTGGTAAGCTATCAAAGTGTGAGTTTTGGCTTGATCAAGTAGCATTCTTGGGACATGTGATCTCGGCAGAAGGGATCAAAGTAGACCCGAGTAAAGTAGAAGCGGTGCTGAGCTGGCAGGTTCCCAGGAATGTCAGCGAGGTTCGTAGTTTCTTGGGTTTAGCAGGGTACTATCAGAGGTTTGTTAAGGGATTTTCCATGATTGCTTTGCCTTTAACGATGTTGTTACAGAAGGACGTTCCTTTTGTCTAGTCAGAGGAATGTCAGCGGAGTTTCAAGCAACTGAAGGGGTGTTTGACACAAGCTCCAGTTCTTATGCTACCCACTCCGGGTCAAGCGTATGTGATTTATAGTGATACTTCGTTGAATGGTTTGGGATGTATTCTGATGCAGGACCGGAAGGTGATTGCCTATGCCTCAAGGCAATTGAAATCACATGAGAAGAACTATCCCACACATGATTTAGAGTTGGTAGTGATCGTGTTTGCTCTTAAGATTTGGCGACATTACTTGTACGGTGAGCTCTACTATTTTTATACGGATCACAAGAGTTTGAAGTATTTGGGTACGCAGAGAGAGTTGAACTTGAGATAGTAATGCTGGATTGAGCTTCTTAACGATTATGACTGTGTAATTGATTATCACCCGGGGAAAGCTAATTCAGTTGTCGATGCTTTAAGTCAGAAGATGTTTGTCGGCTTGAGACAATCATCATTGGTTTTGGTATACGAGATGCGATAGTTAGATGCCACTTTGACGCTACAGTCTGATTGTATGCTGGCATAGTTATAGATGCAAGTCAAGTCTCTGTCGACAGGCCAGATACAGAGAAGTGTAACTGGTGATGCAGAATATAAGAAACAGTTGCAGAAGGTATAGTCTGGTAAGACTACCTTGTTTATCGTGGATGAGGATGGTAATCTGAGGCACGGGACACGGTTGTATGTTCCAGTGGATGAGGGATTGAAGAGACAGATTCTCAAGGAAGCTTACAGTTTGACATTTGCTTATCATCCCGGGAGTACGAAGATGTACCAAGATTTGAGACAATACTATTGGTGGGTTGGTATGAAGAGAGATATAGTGGATTATGTGACAAGATGCCTGATTTGCCAACGTGTAAAAGTGGAACATCAGGTGCCAGCTAGGTTACTTCATCCGTTGCCATTACCAGAGTGGAAATGGGATTGGATCATGATGGATTTCATCACGGGGATACTATTGACGCAGGCTAAACATGATACAGTTTGAGTTATTGTCGATCGGTTGACCAAGATGACTCATTTTATCCCTGTGCGGATGGATTACGGATTGGAGAGATTAGCGGAAGTTTATATGCGAGAGATTATTCGGTTGCATGGGATTCCATCATCTATTGTGTCTAATAGGGATCCATGGTTTACGTCTCAATTTTGGGGCACTTTTCAGAGAGCTTTAGGCTCGAAAGTACATTTCAATACTGCTTTTCACCCCCAGACTGACGGTCAATCGGAGAGGGTAATCTAGATTCTTGAGGATATGCTACGTGCTTGTGTACTCGAGTGGGAGGGTAGCTGGGATCAATATGTGCATTTGATTGAGTTCGCGTATAATAACAACTACCAGTCGAGTATTCAAATGGCACCATATGAGGCTTTGTATGGACGAAGGTGTCAGACGCCGTTGCATTGGGATGAGGTTGGTGAGCGGAGATTGATTGGGCCTGAGCTTATTCAGCAGGTTGAAGATCAAGTACAGTTGATAAAGTCTAGATTAAAAGCCACTTCTGACCGACATAAGTCGTATATAGACTTAAAGTGGTAAGATATTGAGTATGAGGTCAGGGACAAGGTGTTCCTAAAGGTATCTCCATGGAAGAAGATTATGCGATTTAGTCAGAAAGGTAAATTGAGTCCACGTTTCATTGGCCCGTATGAGGTACTTGAGAGAGTGGGACCGTTGGCGTACAGGTTAGCCTTACCACCGGATTTGGACCGGATTCATAATGTGTTTCATGTTTCCATGCTGAGGAGATACAGGTCTAACCCTTCACACGTGATTCCTGTGGAATCGATTGAGATTCGACCCAACTTATCTTATTCTGAGGAACTGATTCAGATATTGGCCCGAGAGGTTAAGCAACTAAGGAACAAGCAGATACCATTGGTTAAGGTATTGTGAACCATCATACAGGTCAAGATGCGACTTGGAAGTGAGAAGCTTTAATGAGGGAACAGTATCCTCACTTGTTCGCTGGTAAGTTTCGTTCTAATTTCGGGATAAAATTCTTTTTAAGGGGAGAGAGTTGTTACACTCGTAGTTAAGGCCCTAGTAGTTGTACGATAATATATGGATAGAGGTCTGTATGCGTATGAGTTTTGCTATATGATGATGATGTGTATATATGTATGTATGTATGTATGTATGTATGTATGCTTGTATATGTGGATGTATGATTTTGATTATGATGATGCATGCGATGCTGTCACCTTATTGGAAGTGTGACTTCTTGGTTAGATAAGGGACAGTGATTTTGAAGTGTTTAGGTTGGTTTTGGGGTGGTTTTAGCAAGTTCCGGGGGAGTTAGAGGCTTCGACTTAGGCATGTCTTGATTTTAGGCATGCGGTATAGGCATACGGATAGCCGTATGGGCGTACCAAGCTCGAGGGAATAGGTAATTGGAGGTCTTAGAGTCAGTACGGGTGTACCAAGAGGTTGTACAGCTGTACCGTTGCTCACAGGAAATCAGGGCATTAGAACTTTAAGTTTGGTACGGGCGTACGGGAGTTTGGTACTGCCGTACGTAACTTAAAACACCGTTTTTAAGAGGATAAACTTAGACTTTTCTTTGACTTTCCTTCTTATTTCTTCTTTTAAACCTTTCCCAATGGCCCTAAACCCCTAGAGTTTGTCTTCCTTCAAGGGATTAAGCATATCAGAGTTAATTTTGCAAGGCTAGAAGCGTAGAGGAGTGAGTAGCCAATAGAAGCTTTACTTCTATCAAGTTAGTGTGAGTTTATATTGGTTTATTCTTTGCTTCTTTTGTTGTTTTAAGCCAAGTAAGGCTTAGGAAATGATGTTTGGTGATTGAATTCCCGTATTTGTCTATTGCTTTGAGATGTGAGCTTGTTTTATTGCTTATGGAAGCCATTCCGCCGTATTATGTTGCATTGAACATTGCTTATTGGCATACACATAAGAGGAGGGTTGAGAATACTGAGAGAAAATGAGGAAAAAGGCATGTTGGATCATATATTACAGGATTCCATGATGGAATCGTGCTTTCACATGACATATAATTAGTCAATCTAGTTCTAAATTTCATTTGCTACTAATAATTTTGCTTATTTATATTGCATTTTCACTTATGCATTTTTGGCTTGTGCTACCTGAGATGGAAATTTTCTTGAGGAGGGGGAGACATTACTTAATATCTCAGAATATTGTATACACAAAGTTCTTATGTAATAGAATAGCTTTATTCCACCATTTTATAGGATTTAGCATTAAATCCCACGTGTATCCCCTATTTTGCTCGATCCCTTTCATCGACGTTTCTTAAGGATTTATTTTATGGATGGATTTTATTATATTTGCTAAAATATATATGTCATGCTACTTCCTGTACTAAGGATATTTTTAGCTTACTATAGACAGACTGTATACAGTTTGTATGAAGATATCATGAATGCTGAATTCATGGAGATCTTAGTCATATATCACTAGTCGAATTGCAGAATTTGATAACACCTTGGCCATTCTCAGCTTGCGGAATTGACATCATGGGTGAGATTCATCCTAACACTTCTAATAGGTATTGATACATATTGGTGGTTGTTCACTACTTCTCAAAATGGGTGGAGGTAGAATCCTACAGCAAATTGGGGGCAAAGCAGGTTACCAAGTTCAAAGAGAGAAATATTATATGCCGATATGGGGTACCACATCACTTGGTGTCTGATAATGGAATGCAGTTCCAAGGCCAGGTGGTCAGCTTGCTAGAAAGATACGGGATTGAGCATAATTGATCTTCTCCATACTATCCTCAAGCTAACGGAGTAGTTGAGACAGCTAATAAGATGATCAAGCGGATCTTAGCCAAGATAGTCTAGACTTACATAGATTGGCATAAGCAGTTGCCATTTTCTTTGTGGGGTTACATAACCACTATAAGGGGTCCTATAGATGCTACCCCTACTCTCTAGTTTACGGGATAAAAGCCGTATTTCCAATTGAAGTGGAGCTAAAGTCACTTCATGTTATCTTAGAATCTCAGTTTCCAAAAGCTGAGTGGAAAAGGGCTAGGTACAAGCAATTATTTACTATTGATAAGAAGCAATTAAAGGCTCTCTATCATCTACAGCTTTACAAGAAGCACATGGTAAATGCATTCAATAGAAAGGTTAAACTTGTTGCTATACAAGAAGGTGATCTAGTATTGAAGAAAGTCAGATTGGCTATCCGTGACCCCCGCAGAAAATTCAAACCAAACTGGGAGGGCCCATTCCTAGTTAAAAAGATTCTATCTAAAGGTGCTGTCCGCAGTTTAGATTTAGAAGGCGATGAATTTTTAGAACCTATTAACCTTGATCAGCTAAAGAAGTATTTTATCTAGAGCAAAGGATGAAAGAAAGAGTAGAATAAAAGTGAAAAGTCTAATGAGCTGAAAACCTACATAGGCGGTTCATGTAAAAATTAAGATAAAAGAAAAATATTTACTCGATGAATTAAAAATTTGCTTGGATGACTTATGTAAAAGCTAGAGCTCTTAAAAGAAAAAGGAGAGCACTGAAATAGTTGATCAGAAAATCTGGTACAAGGCTAGTCAATGATGGGGGTTAAGTTTGATGAACTTCTGTGTTGATTTTAACATTTTTTATGCAAATGTTTTAATCTCATTAATGCAAATGGAACACATGTTCATAAACTTAGCCATAAGTAATACAAATTTCAAACAAGAAGCACTGTCTCAATCTTTTACATGCAGTTTTATTGCCTAACAGTTCATTGCAGTACATAACTTAGGTATGACATAGCACCCATAGCTTATACTCCTCATCCATGGCAGATTTAGCTCCAGGGATCCCCATTAGCATAATCTTATGGTAGGGCCAGGTCTTTTCCACATGCTCCAAGAAGCGAGGCACCAATCGTCCTCCCTCAAACTCTGTCAGTTGAGGGATAGTCTACTTATAGCCATATTGACGATAAATCCTAGCAGGACTATAATGTGTACAATGTCTGAACCCTGGTAGTGGAATGCAGTCCATGTAAGTCCTCACTATCACATGCTATATGTGCCACCATAGGTAGGTCCACCGGACCTCACTCTCTAAGATGGCCCCCATCCACTCGACCCAGCTGTCGAATGTCAGCATCTTTGTTTCACTGAAGCTATAGTCTCTTCGCATACAACAACAAGGTACGCATCTTTATAAATCACCCACTGGAGGCACCAAGATCCCCAGCTTCTCTTGAAGCCAAAAAAACACAAGAATAAAAAAATAAAAGCTCACTGAGTTAAAAATCTTGTAAAAGGTTGTTGATGCAAAAATTAGAGTGACCCGCTAAGCTGAAAATCCAAGGGGGTAGTTCACGCAAAAGTTAGGGTCTGAAGCAAAATTAGTAGCCCAATGGGCTAAAAACCTTACAAAAGGTGACTCATGCAAAAATTAGGGCAAAAATAGAACCTTTCTAAGTTGAAAACCTACAAAGGGGGCTTAGAATTCTTACTTGCAGTAGAAGTAGACTACCACTGAGGCATTCAGACTATCCTTACTTCACACTATCCAGTCCAAGGATCGTTTCTACTATGATCATAAAAAAAGTGGTCCAACCCTACTCCATTTGGTCTATCACAGGCCCAATCGTCAAATCTTTGTGACTAGATGGATTGATAAATAAAAATTACACCATCAATTTGAATCTTGCTACCCTCAACCATGAAGAGGTAGTCACGAGCTCATGACCATATAGTCAAAAGATGGCAATAAGACCCACAGAACCCTCTATAATCAATAATGGCCTTGCCGTTAGCCGAACAATCTCTATACTCATCAACTAAGTCATTCAAGCATAGTAATCTCACTTTGAGCACTGACTCGTCTACATTAACATAAGCATATAGGCTTATAAGTCATGCATTTATGCATAAACATTATGCTCATAATTATAACAGGTACTTACCTAGACTTCCAGTATCTCAGAGGTATGGTAACAATATAGTTCTGTCAACATCCTCATTGCATTAGCAATGGCATCCTGAGGTACTTGTACAGGTCATACATGTATCAAATGAACAAAATCAGCAGACTGATACCTAAACATTTAGGTATTTTTCCTAGACTATTTTAATCTCAATTTCACTGATAAATTACTTTTCCATGTCTAGAATAGACATGAAATTGATCCAACAGATGATCAAAATCAATCAAGCCTTTGACTTTTGGTCAAACCATTCACTAAATTATGTTGGCACTTATTTGATGGCGTGAGCATTAATTTAATGATTGATCACCCCGACCCAGTAAACGGTCACCTTTGGTTCCGCAGTCGACCATTCTATCCAGCAGCGATCATAAAATCAAGCCTTTGATTCCTAAAACTTAGCAGTAGGCATCTGAACACTGATATCATATGATTTTAAGCCTTACAGCAAAGGTATTAGTCTCGTACTGACCACCGATCAGCCTTGATCATTTAGCCCAAGTGCTAGGCTCCCAATGACATAATTGGGATCATTACTGGTCAAAACTGTTGACAAAAAAATATCAAGCCTCAACAGTGGGTCGTAAATGCCATTTTGGAGATATTCGACATGTATAAGATGGCACGAGCATCGAACCAGTAGACGATCACCTAGGTCCCACAATGGGCCACTCGATCCAGCAGTGATCACAGAATCAAGCATATGATTCATAAATCCTGGCAGCAGGCATCTGAACGCTGACATCAGATGGTTTTAAGCCTTGTAGCAAAGCCATCGGTTTAGCAGTAACCAGATTAGCATTGATCACCTAGCTCAAGCACCGGGCTCTTAATGGTAGAATAAGGTCGTAAGCCTCAGCATGAGCAGTAAATTAGCATTGATCATCTAGCCCAAGCACTGGGATCCCAGTGACAGAATTATGTCATAAGCCTTAGCATGAGCATTTTAAAAGTTTCAACACGAGCATCAAAATTTAATATAAGCATTATTCAAGCCTTAACATGAATTTTGTATACATGAATTTTGCATATTCATTTTCCATTTGGGTGCATGGTTTGCCCTTTATTTAGTCCATGCAAAACGATTGCCCATTATAGATTTCCAGTACAGGCTTGCTAGGTTGCCCCTTTCGGGCACATATTGTGACTTGTTTCCTTATTGAGATGGCTTAATATAGGTTCCCATTCCTAAGAGCAAGTTGTGTACATGAATTTTCCATATTCATTTTCCATATGGACACATGGTTTGTACTCTATTTAGTCCATACAAAATGGCTGCCCATCACAAATTTCCTACACATGCTTACTAGGTTGGCCCTTTTGGGCAAGTATTGTGACTTGTTTCCTTATCAGATGGCTTGATACAGGTTGCCATTCCTAAAAGAAAGTAGCATACATGAATTTTGCATATTCATTTTACCATTTGGACACACGATTTGCCCTCTGTTTAGTCCGTGTAAAACAGCTGCCCATCATAGATGTCCTGCATAGGCTTGCTGGGTTGCCCCTGTCGGGCACGTATTACAACTTGTTTCCTTATCAGAATGAATTTTCCCATTCCCAAAAGCAAGTTACATACATGAATTTTACATATTCATTTACCATTTGGGCACATAATTTGCCCTCTGTTTAGTTCATGCAAAAGAGCTGCCAATCACAGATTTCCAGCACAGGCTTGCTAGGTTGCCCCTTTTGGGCACGTATTGCGACTTGTTTCCTTATCGGTATGGCTTGATACAGGTTCCCATTCCAAAGAGTAAGTTGCATACATGAATTTTACATATTCATTTGTCATATGGGCACATGGTTTTCCCTTCGTTCAGTCCATACAAAATGGTTGCCCATCACAGATCTTTAGCACAGGCTTGATGGGTTACCCCTTTCGGGCATGTATTGTAACTTGTTTCCTTATCGGGATGGCTAGATACATGTTTCTATTCCCAAGAGCAAGTTGTATACATGAATTTTACATATTCATTTACCATATAGGCACATGGTTTGCTCTCCATTTAGCTTGTACAAAATGACTTCCCATCATGGTTTCCTACTAGTTTTGGTGAATCAAATGGACTTTTCCCACATTGCCAATCCTAAGGGTTGCTCACCTCCTAAGGCTCCTATAAATACAAACCAAGGGTGCCTTCTTACAACATATAATATATCATATAAATGATACTTAAAATATCATATAAATGATATACATTTTAATTCTAAGATACTAAGCTCTAAGGATTAAATATCATATAAATGATATACATTTTAATTCTAAGATACTAAGCTCTAAGGATTAAAATAACCTGAGTAAAATTTTAATTAAGTTTAGTGACTAATTAAATTTTTGCTAAAATATTAAGCTTTTAGGAATTTAGGGGAACAACTTCTAGCCTTGGTAAGTCACTTCTTCCTTTAACTTTTTAAGTTAATTTAGCTTTACTGCCATGTTAGCTTATTGTCTTAATTTAGCTTTACTGTCCTGTTTAATTTTTTTACCATGCCATGTCATATGTCATTATGCCATGTCATCATGCCACATGTCATATGCCATTATGCCACGTCACATGCCACATCACATGCCATATCATATGCTAATATGCCATGTTACATGCCACATCATATGCTAATATGCCAAGTCATATGTCACATTATATACTATTATGCCATGTCACATACCATGTCATATGCTAATATGCGACGTCACATGTCATATGGCATGGCATCATACCACATCACATGTCATATGCCATTACACCATGTCATCATGCCACGTCACGTGTCATATGTCATTATACCATGTCATCATGCCATGTCACATGTCATACGCTACTATGCCATGTCATCATGACACGTCATATGTTATATGCTATTATGCCATATCATCATACTATGTTGCATGTCATATGCTACTATGCCATATCATCATGACACGTCATATGTCATACGCCATTATGCCATGTCACATGTCATATGCCATTATGCCATGTCATTGTTGGTTTATGAAAATGTGTTTACCGGTGGAATATGAAATTTAAAAATTTTTAAATACATGTTTAACAATGGTTTTAGCAATTCTATACATAGAAAACATCATATACAGAGAAGATTATACAAAAGAGATTGAAAAACTTACTTTAAGCCAATCTCCTTCTTTCTTTATCCTTTATAAAGTTGTAGTAAACTTTTCAATCCCTAAGGATAGAGGATCTCCAAACTATCCACACAAATTAAGAAAATTATTAGTAATCAAATTACTAGTTTTGTTTAGAGACTAGTAAAACAAAATATAAAATAGAATGGATGAAGAAAGATGATTGAATTTGATTTTCTTCTTGATGTTCTATCAAAACCAAATTGCTTTTCTTATTCTTAAGCTTCAAAATACTTAGAAACTAGAAGGAGAAGAGAGGCAGCCAAAATTTTCTTCTGTAACTTAATATGTTTTCACCAAAACATAATGATATAACCCTAATTAGGTTTAGGTTATGTTAAGTCAAGTCATGTGCTTGTCACATGCTTCTGGCATGTGATTTGCATGTGACTAACTTAAATTTCCTTTCAGTAGCACATGACAATCATATACACTTCCATTTAATTCATCATACATGAATAAGTTATGTGACATTCATGTTTTGACCACTAAGTCAATTAATTTGTTAAAAACCCGTATATACCATGCATGTAAAACATGTCATCTTAAATCACTTGTATCTTGAGTTCTACTTATCAGATTTTAATGATCTTGGTTTCGAATTGAAGCTCTTTTCATTCTCTTTCTAATGAACATGAAAAATCTAGGTTATCTCATAACCAAAAAAACATTATTTCACCAATATCCATTCATGATTATCATTTTCTTACTTTTAGTGTGCGAACTTTTGGGTTCTTGACATGTTGGCAACATATGAACATGTTATTAAATTATTTAATAACATCATATGTAAATCATGAGTAGTTTCTAGTCACACATCATGACTACCAAAATGACAAGAGGTCATTAGTTTGACTACAATCCTTCCACATCAGATTCCATGTAATAAACTCCTTTCACCATCCCTTATCTCATTCAAGTTTGAGAATGGATTGATGTCAACTCAATGCATGATCAAGTTTGTTAGATCATGCCCTAAATTTGATATTTCATGTATCATAATATTTATTCCTAAAATTCCCTTATGAAACTCATTCATCAATAGGCATCATACTTTGGCCAGAGATTCTTGAATAAAGAATATTACATGAATTAATGAGATAAAACCCCTACATTTAATCTGGGGTGGTGAATCCTTTATTGATAAACAAATACCTTCAACTACTTCACACTATGTCTAACCTCTAAGTTATGAATGCCTCCTATGGAGGAATAAAACATAGGAGTCAAAACATAGTGATCCATAATTAAGATAACCTTGTTATCTCAAGTTATAAGAATATTTGCATTACTAATATAAGTGAGATATGTTTCACAAACATAGATCAATTATCCATATAAAATCTCACTTGTGAGGCTCCAATGAGTCAGTCCTCCATTACTCATCCACATGTTCACTTTAGACAACTCTTGTCATGATGAATGAGAATCATCCCTTAAGGAAGTATAACATGTGCTGATCTTAACCGCATTAACAATATCCATTCTTATTAATACATTGATCAGGGATAATTTAGATATTGAACATTTGCATATAATAAGAATCTCATTTCATAAACTACTTTATGAATTCTTTTGTACTGTTCCAATATCTTGGAATTCATTATTTAGTTAGTAACTTATCGAGTAAACTAAATAATGAATAATGCCTCTTATTGATAAATGGTTTAATATTAAATTACAATGAAACATGATGCTCTAGAGCATATACTAACAAACTCCCACTTCCGCTAAAGCCAATCATACATAAACTTCAATCCGATAGAAGTTACATGCCTGTCATACTTGCTTTGTGTTAATGCCTTAGTGAGAGGGTCTGCCACGTTCTATTTTGTAAGAACTTTGTTAACCTCTACTTCTCCTCTACCAATGATCTCCCTAATCAAATGGTATCTCTTGAGTACATGTTTGCTCTTCTGGTAAGATCTGGGCTCCTTTGCTTGGGCTATTGCTCCATTGTTATAACAAAAAAGAGGAATAACTTTTACACTGCACCGCTATTCATCATGAATGCCTAACCTGATTGAGATTTACAATCATCTTTATTAGATTGGAAACTGGCATCTGGATACCTAGTTAATTGCAAATCCCCTTCTCCATATACTAAGAACATATCCTTAGTCCTTCTCAAGTACTTGAGGATATTCTTCATAGTTGACTAGTGTTCCTCTTTATAATTAGATCAGAACCTGCTTGTGACACTCAAGGAAAATGCCATATCTGATCTTGTGCATAATGTAGCATACATGATGGATCCAATTATTGATGCATATGGAATCCTAATCATGCAATCTTTTTCATCTTGTGTCTTAGAACACTATGCTTTAGAAGGATATTTCCCATGTACCATGAGTATATTACTCTACTTTGAAAGATCCATGCTAAATCTCTTTAGCACCTTATCTATGTAAGTAGACTGTGAAAGATCTATAAGCCTTCTCGATCTATCTCTATAGATCCTTATACCTAAAATATAAGCAGCTCCTCTAAGGTCTTTCATGGAGAATTATTTGGATAACCAAACTTTAACACTCTGTAAAAATGAGACATCATTCCTTATGAGTAATATGTCATCTATATATAACACAAGGAAAGTAATTGCACTCCCACTAGTCTTCTTGTAAACACATGGTTTGTCAATGTTTTGAATGAAGCCAAATTCCTTAACTGCTTCATCAAAATGTATGTTCTAGCTCCTTGATGCTTGCTTCAATCCATAAATGGATCTTTAAAGTCTGCATACCTTATCGCTATCTTTGGATATAAAACCATCAGGTTGTATCATGTACACTTCCTCAAGCAAATTTCCATTAAGGAAAGCTGTTATTACATCCATTTACCATATTTCATAATCATAATGAGTAGTAATAGCAAGTAAGATTCTTATGGATTTAAGCATAGCTACTGGTGAGAAAGTTTTATCATAATCAATTCCTTGTTTCTGATGATAACCCTTTGCCACCAAGTGAGCTTTATAGGTAACCACATTACCATCCATGTCTATCTTCTTCTTGAAGACCCACTTGCACCTAATAGGTTTTATCCCCTCAGGTGGATCAACCAAAGCCACATTTAGTTCTCTGACATGGAATCCATTTCAGACTTCATGGCCTTCAACCATAAGTCATATTCTGAACTTTTTAAAACTTCATCATAGTATGTGGGCTCATCATTCTTAACTAGTAAGACTTCCTTATTCTCATGAATAAGGAATCCATACCTCCCTGGCATAATTCTGTTGACCCTGACTTTTCACCTATGCATGTAATCTCGGGTTTTCATTGATTCGGCTCGGAATCAATCCCCAAAGTCAACCCCAATTTGCGTACATGCATTTTAACTTCCTCTGAGTGTTTTGGACATGTAGAACACATTGCATTTTGCTCGTACAAGGCAGAATGCATAAACAAAATGCACTTAGCACATAGCATTATATGGCAAAAAAGATGTTTAGTGGGGCTCACTTTTTGGGCCAAATTCGGGGTGCTTCTTATAGCACAACATCTTAGAATGTCAAATAACGCTTATTTGACATATGGAGTGTGTTACATTTTTCTTGTACAAGGTAGAGCACATAGCATGCAAAATGCTATATGCATAGCATATAGCACTATGTGCTACACATGTAGCAAAATAAGATGTTTGGTGGGGCACACTTTCCGGGTCAAACCCTATGCGCTCCATATAGCATAACATCTTAGAATGTCAAATGACACTTATTTGACATATGGAGTGCATTACATTTCACTTGTAGGAGGCAGAGCACATACGGGTAACATGCTATATGCGTAGCATATAACACTATATGCTACGCATATAGCGAAAAAAGACGTTTGGTCGGGATCCTTCTCGGGACCAAATCTAACATGAGCCATATTACACAATGTCTTAGAACATAAAATGATGCTTCTTGGGCATGAGGTGCACATCCCAATGTGGCTATAATGAGCCCCACACGAAGAGTCAAAATGCTATGTGTGGAGCATGTAACATTACATGCTACTTGCATAGGCTATGTGTGGTGCACATAACACTATGTATGACACACATAGCCTTAAAATTTTTAAATTCCACATTGAAAATTACACTTTTCAAACCCTAGCTCCTCCACTATAAATATATTGCTTGGGTTCATGAAAAATCGATCCAAAAATTGCTTGAAACAGTTAAAACTCTGCCAAAATTTACTCTCACTTAATTAAACACTTAATTAAGTAAATTTCTAGGGATTTAGAGACAAATTAAATCTAGTTAGGACCTTAAACACATTTCAGAAGCAAGATATTGAAGAAAAACCTACTGTGGTGAGTGAAAATGCTACTTTTCCTCTATTTTCTTTCTATTTTTGCTTAAATCTTTGATTTTTGGCTTGATTTATTATTGATTGGCTTCAATCATGCTCATTTATTGATTACTCATGCTGTTTTGTAATCAAAACTACACATTTTTAGCTTTGATTTGCCTAGATCTGAGCTAGATTTCATGTTTTTGCTAAAAACCTTGATTTTCCTCTATTTTTCCAGGCTATATGCTGCGCATATACACCTATGTGCACCATAAATAACCTATATATGGTGCACATAGACCTCTATGCTGTGCATATAGGCCCCAAAGTTTCCAGAAAATGCATATTTTCACCCATTTTACTCTGAATTTTTGCCCAATCTGATGAATCTAACTTCATTAGAGGCTTTTTCATGCCTTTGGTATTCTAGATCTATCATATATTCTTCAGATCTACTTAATTTTAGCCTTAAAATTATTTTACCCAAGTTGGATGCAAATCCACAGAGCAAAAACTCATTCTCTGCCTTTGATCTGCCTAGATCTGAGTTAGATCTTGGGTTTTTGCTGGAAAACCTTATTTTTCTCCTATTTTCTCTGCTATGTGTACCACATATGCACCTATGTGCACCATAAACAGCCTATGTGTGGCACACATAGGCCTATATGCTACACATATAGGCCTTTGATTTTCCAGAAAACCGGTTTTCGCTTCCGTTTTCACTCATTTATGCTTCCAATCTGATGTTTCCAGCAACATTAATGGCTTTTCTATAGTCTTAATGTTTTGGATCTATCAAATATTGTCCAGATCTAATTAACTTTAGCCTTAAAATTAATTATCCAAGTTAAAGGCCTATTGTGATCCGGATGCCAATTCGTGCTCAAAATGAGGTACCGTCTTCATTAAACTTACTGGGATTTGTCTGTAGATCATGTTTATGATAATAAATTTGATTTTCTTACAGATCTACTCTCTACATGTGGCGCACATCATGCTATGTGCACAACATATAGCCTATATGCTGCGCACATAGCATTACATGCTATGCACATCCCTAATGTTTTTCACAAAAAATTACATTTTTCACTCGTTTCAAACCCAATTTTGATTATTCCAGTAACATTTGATGTTTGAAAGTAACTCAAGTGTATTGGATTTATCATAAATTAATTACAGTTAATTAATTTTGGCCTCAAAATTGATTTTCCATGATTAAATGCTTATTTAACTTGTATAAATGCGATTTTGATAGGATTGGATTCAAATTGGTTGAGTCGCTATCTTCAATTGCTGTTGTATGATGTTAGCAATTCCTATTTGATTTTCCATAATCAACTAAAAATAATTTTGCTTAAAATTATTTTTTATTTACTTAATTTTCACGATCCAGCTCATGTTAATTCGCTTGATTATTGCCACACAATTAATGGGATTTTGGCTCTTGGTTCATGCTCTCATATGGCATTGGACTAGTGAAATAAATCCTAAATTCATTTGCTACTAATGAATTTATTTTGTTTATTTTGCATTTATCACTTGTGCATTTTTGGTTCATGCTACCCGAGGAGGAAAAATACCCGAAGAGGAGGGGATGTTACTTAATGTCCCAAAATGATGTATACGAGAGGATATTTTTGTAATAGGATAGAATTATTCCTAGTTTTGTAATAATTTATCCCCAATATCTCGTGTGTATCCTCTATTTCCTCGATCCCTTTGACCGGCCTTTTGGTATTCTTTTATTTCATGGATGGTTTTATATTTGCTCAAATATATATGCTATATCATGTCACATGCCATGTTACATGCCACATCACACACTTCTATGCCATGTCATGCATATGCCATGCTATAACATAATTATCTCGTATGCCAATACAACTCAAATACACCAACATACATCCAATACGCGCTATTTACCATGCTATATGCCAATATACCATGTCATCTCATATGCCATTATGCCATGATGCCATGCCATGTCACATGTCACTATACCATATCATGTTGTATGCCATACTACATGTCATGTTGTATGCCACATCACATGCTATGTCGAATACCAATTCATGCACACAATTACTATGCCATGTCATGCATATGCCATGCTATTGAATTATTATGTGATGTCATGTATATGCCATGTCACTTTAATATGTCATCACGTCATATGTCATGCATATACCATGTCATCCAAATTCCATATAGCATTATATGCCATTCTACGTGCAACCGTGCAATGCCAAATCGCATGTCACGCTGTGTGCTTACATATATGCTCATATGCTTGTCTGCTTAGGATAATTAACTCTAACTATAATGGTAAAATCAATTTTGGAAACTCATAAAAATAGATCTCCACCACCCAAACCCAATCTTTGAAGGGTTTAACTAGCACTCATGCTATAGGTCGGTTGGACCAATCCAGAACCATTTGGTGGCAACTCCCTTGTGACTCTTTTAAGTCTATATCATTCCTCAAGGTAGCCCCTCAGGAAGACTGCGCTTTCAGTCCAAGTATGGTCCTCAGTCTGTGAGCTTTGCAAGCTTTGCAAGCTTTTCTCTGGGCAGCAGCAGAAACCGGTGCTCATAGTTTCGACTCCACTGAGGACATCATGGTGAAAGAGTGGTGGCATCTAAGAGTTTCCATATCAATTTTCCCATCATAGTTAGATTAATTGTATGCATCACAATACCAATCTGTGTTTGCATACACCACATAACCTTCCGTGTCAAGCCGATGATTGTGGGTGAGTGAGTACCTTGGACTCCATTTGACTCCTTGCAAAAGCGAATCTGCCTTCACCACTTGCTACACTGTACTGATAACCGTCAATTATTCCTGATAGATAAACATGAGGTATAGTCCTATATCAATGATTTCATTTGGTTGGATAGGTTGTGGACAACGTGGCAGGGGACCTTAGCCTGTTCTCAACTGGGCTAAAAGCCCATGTAGTAAGCCTAGCAACATTCTAAACTAGGACCCTTATTACATGCTATGTGGATCTTTGCCCTATCATGTCAATGGATTTGCATAGACTCAGCCTGTTGCCCTCCCTCGTATTGCTCTGCTAAGAGTCAGGATCCTTTCATGATTTTGTATGGTTGCACAACCTCATGCCTATTCCATGGGTGTACTCTTATCATTACAATATGATCATGCCCGTATTACTCTACTAAGAGTTAGAATCCTTTCATGATTTTATATGGTTGCACAAACTCATGCCTATTCCATGGGCATACTCTTATCATAACAATATGATAATGCTCATATTTCTCTGCTAAGAGTCAGAATCCTTTCATGATTCTGTATGGTTGAACAACCTCATGCCTATTCCATGGGCATACTCTTATCATAATAATATGATCATGCCCATATTACTCTACTAAGAGTCGTAAACCTTTCATGATTCCATAGGGTTACACAACCTCATGCCTATTCCTTGGGCATACTCTTATCATAACAATATGATCATGCCCGTATTACTCTGCTACGAGTCAGAATCCTTTCATGATTTCGTATGTTTGCATAACCTCATGCCAATTCTATTGGCATTCACTTATCATAGCAATACAACTAGGTCGAAATGCTGTTGGGTTTTACTCGTAATCCCTCATATGATCAGGCAACGATCAAACCTTTGCTTGCCTTATTAAGAGAATCGTGCCTTGAGTTCCCAGTGTAACTCCAAGCTAGTATCCCACCTAGAATAGGATATATTGAACGACTAATTCTCGTGGAGGTATAAGGGTGGTAGGAAGCACTACTGTGTGCTATGTGTTCGCTAACCATTTCGTGTTTTTTATCCAACACGCATACATGCATACTCATGCAATCTTCTAATAGATTTCCTTTTGTAGCTATAATGCTGGATGTTTCCTAGCATAGGTTATGCATACATTCTACATGACGCATCATGTACATCCCATACATACACATGCTAACCCACTTTGTTACACAGCCATGACATCGCATGTTTCCTAGCATAGGTCATGCATACATCCTACGTGTCACATCACGTGCACCATCTACAACCGCATGTGTTGGTTTGTTCAGTGATTAAGCAGCGGAAGAAATTTAAAATTTTCATTTTAAAATAACAAACTAAAAGAATATCTTTGTATCAAAACACAGAAGAACTTGTTTAGAGATTAGAAGTGACAGTTTGATAGTAACCCTTACTTTATGTGCAGATGTCCTTCGTTCTTTATCTCTAAAACATTTATGGTTGTAGCAAACCAAAAACCACCAA
>CANYBF011077338.1:0-14592 GCA_948192965.1 Dalechampia spathulata
TCTTTGAAGGAGAAAAGAAGAAGATAAGAACAAGGATAAGAAAAAAAGAAGAAAAGAAAGGAAATGAGTGGAGGAAAGGGGATTAGGTTTGGTCATATAGAGATAAGGGGATAAAATGAAAGACTTTTGATGTATTAGAGAGGGGATGGGCGGATGGGATAAGTGGTAGGGTGTAGGGCATCCTTTAGTATCTCAAATACACCTTACTATACAAGATTACAACCCCCTATACATACTAATACATATTTACATGTGTATTTGTGTTTAAACTCCACCAATCCAAGGCTAAATTTCATATTTATACTCCCCTTAAATGTGTCAAAATGTTTTTATTAAATAAAATCCATCCTCTATTCAATAAATTTTCATTTCTCTGTCCTTCCACTAATACCACTCCTTAAACTACTTTTCCAATTACCTATATACTTTTACAAATTCCAATCCCACTTCCATTTAATTATTCTATTTAAAATATATTATAAATTATTCTATTTCTTTTAATATTTATCTATTTATTATCTTCCATAACACTAATTTCCTATTTTCTCAATTATGACATCATCTTCATCATTTATGACATCATAATGAAAAATACTAATTATACATTTGTATATATCTTCCTTATGTTAATACAAGCATATTGGGATTACTTAATTAATCATATGGAATGTTTTCAACCTTGAAACTACAATTTATCCTCGTTCAGGGGTCGTTTAAGTGGTTTGCGTCAAAATTTCCAATTTCAATCTTTAAAGCTATAACTCTAATCTTATAATATATTTATCATCATAATGATAATTTCACATCATTTTCACATTAATAACATATAAAATATAACATTTCAAGAAATTTCATGATTGCAACGTATATGCTTACTTCATGATGTGACAGTACTGCTTATTTAATATTATAAATTAATTAGTTTCTAAACTTTAACCATATATTTATTCTATTATTCTATAATTTATCCAATTATTTCTCACCTAATTAATAATATATGTCATACTATCTTAATATAGTTGTTCTACCATTGAAACTACAATTAATAAATCTTTCATTACTATATCTTAAAACCTCTTTATAAACTGCTTCTTATTACTTATTTATGAGTGCATTTTAATAAAGTAAATAATAACATCTTTAATAATTATATCTCATCTTATCCTTATTTAATATTATAGTTTATTATCTTTAAAATAGTTTATATTATCTATCATTTATTAAAAATGAGAACATATTATTAGATAACAGGTTCTTATTTTATTCTTAATTTATGAACAGTACTAGTATTTTATCAAACAACTAATATTCAATTATATAAACTGTCATCATTAAGACTCTGATCAATTTAACATTAGAATCCATAACTTAAATTTAATTCTTATAACTAATCTCATTTTCTATTAATGACCAAATGCAGTTAATGATAATATAGTTATAATATAAAAATCAGTGATATCATAAAACTACTTACTTACTAATATCTTAATCATGTGTTTTTAATAGATCCCTAATACTATTCCTTTTTTTCTTAATTTCTGTTATCTATTTAACTCCTGTAATTTCTTATGTATATTATAAGAAAGTTTAAACATTAGAACTAATTAACAAAGTACCAGTTAATACTTAAATAAATTTCTGCTAACAAGTCTCTTTGCATTACTACTGCCAAATAATCAGTACATAAATTAAATAGTAACCTTATTTCTATCATTATCAGGTTTAATCTCAAATCCAGTAACTCATACAAATAGCAGTTAGCTAAATAAACACTTTAGTTTCCATTAAACATGTTATATATGAATATCTTTACCTTACTTCCTTACTTAATGCCTTAATGAAATATCATAAGTCTTAACATATTCATTATCCATCATGAACCTTATTAATTAAATATCCAGTGAAAATAGACAAGTATAAACTTCTTATAAATCATGTATCTATAACCTTATCTTAAATCATATCATATCATATCACTAAATCATTAACTTATTGAACATCTTAAAATAATTGATCAGTTAAGTCCACATATGTGTCATAATCATATACTTTATTAAAAATTCCTTTAACCTTTAAAAATGTATTCTCCAGTTGCTTATATTATAACATTATTTAAATTTGATATATCATTTACTTATTAATTCTATAAAGCCTTTAATAACATTTATTATACTTAAAAATCTCTTTGATTCTTAGTTTCTAACTTATCATAAATTTCCTTAACATATCTTAAGTTATATTGCCTTATATCCTCCAATTAGTCAACATACCTTAATTTTTTAACCATACCAATATATACCATTATTAATAACTTCATTAATCCTTCTAACAAATCTTAATATACTTATTTTTATATTCATTTAAGTCTTCATATCCAATATGGTCGTATACCCCTTGTTTAATACACTTTACATATCAATTTTCCATCTTAAGTCCATTTAATAATTCATAACTCAAAGCTAACATTCTTAATCATATTAATACTTTCATTTAACTTTAATTCTTATGATATATTCTTAAATTAAACTTAACAGAATCCATTTTCCTTAATTTTTAAAGCTCAAATACTCAAAATGGAAATTAAGCCTTGAAATCATCAAATTAACTTATCTTAAGCTTGATTTCCTTACCCTTTTTGCTATTAACCTTCTATTTTAAATCAACTATCTTTAAAAAAATATTTTAAACTTACCAACCATTAAAATGTTAATTGAATATTTTGGCCAAAGTGAAGAACTCAACACAAACACACCTACACAATCACAACCCACTTTATTTCATGTCCTTTACAACCCTAACTCATATAACAATTAAAACATCACTCAAAATCCATCAAAAATACTTCAAAAGTTTCTGCCAAAACTTAAATCATGCTAAAAATTCATCAAACAAGTTGATCCAACACTAAATCATACTCACCAACTCACCTTTTAAACCTAACAACATAAATCTTCACTTTAACTTCACCTTCTTGGATTTTACTATGAATTTATGTGAACCTTTTTACTTTCTCCTCCTTAAGCTTGATCTATGCTTAAATCAAGCATGCATGTACCTTAAAGGTGAAGATCAAGTAACAAACAAAGTCAAACGTTAAGGGATAGTTTTAGTTTCTAACAAAATCACTAAGAACTTAATAAATCTTAACTTACTCTTGATGTGCTATGAGAAAAGAGTTTTGATCACTATTTTAATGGAAGAACCATGCACGTATTCAGCCAAAACTTGAAGATCCAACACTAACTTAGCTTAAAACTTGGAAAACCAAGCAAAAAGGAGAGGAGAGTTTGTGGTGTTTGCTTGTTTGAAGAAGGTATACATTGCACACTTTAAGAAGAATAAAAGAAAGTGGATGGATTCACCTCTAAACTTGAACTGTACTTGAATAACTTGTTTAGATCTTGAATTTTAGTGAGAATACATGAAGTACAAAGTGTTGGTTTTGGTTTTTTAGAAGAAGAATAGAATAAATGTATAAACAAATAGAGAAATGTAAGGATGAGAAAGAGATAAGCTTAGAAATGAAAAGATAAGAAAGGAATGGAGAGGATTTGCATGTTAGGTTTCAGCCAACTGAAGTTTGAAGGATAAGGAAATGGAATTTTAGTCAAAATGGAGATGAATTTCGGATGTAATTAGTTCCATTTGGAAAAATTTCTATATTAGTCCCTAAACTCCTTCAAAATTGTAATTTAGCCCCTATACGTATTTGTATACTTAAATCCACCAATCTAAATCCTTAATTCATATTATAGCCTCCTTTTACACTCTAATACACTATATTTTAATCATAAATACCATCCTTTAATTTTCTAAATCAAATAAAATATAATTCTTACCTTCTCTCTTCATCCACTTACACTAAAATCCAAACTACTTTTTCTATTTCCTATGCACTTTTACAATTACTAATCCCACTTCCATTTAAATATACTATTTCAAAATTCATTCTTATATATTATATTTTCATTTATATTCATCTATTTATCATCTTACATAACACTAATTATCCTATTAACTTAATTATGACATCATATACTACATCTAATCTTTCATTTACCAACTTTCCTATCTCATTAGCTAACATATTTCTTTCTTTTGGTGAATCTCTTGATATTCCTAGTGAATAGAATCTTTCTAAAAGTTCATTTACTTCATTTTGAATATTTTCAAAAGACATTAATTCAGTTGGATTATTACAGTTTGTTCTCTAAGTGTGATCACCCATTAAAACTTATTTTCATAAATTTTAATTCAAACAGTTTGAAAATTACTATCCCTAAGAATTATTGAATTTCTAATTTTATGATTATTTTGAATAGAATTTTAATTTTGGAATAAAATAAACTGAAATTCAAATGTTGGGCAATTTTTTGAAATAAAGAAAGTTTCTTCTTTTGACTTTTGTCGAATTACATCAAAAAGGGAAATTTTTTATAAAACACAACGAATCAGGAATAAATGAAATTTTTTACACCAAAAAAGTAAATCATCTTGAATTCGAGTGGGAAAAGGGTCATTTTGATCTAATTGGAGACATAAAGTTAAACAAATTAGAAACTTGGGATTATTACGCAAATATAGATTGTTCCCTTTAATATATTAGAGTACGCGTATGTGTGAAAATTTTTACAAAAATACGATGATCGACCTCATAAACTTTTTTATTTATAAAAGCACTTTGTTTTTTTTTACTTAAATTTATTTTTGGATAATTTCGATTTTATTTCATTCTTAATTATATTCACACAGACGGAGATTATTTAATTACATTTTTTATTTCTTTTTTCACAAAAATACTGGTTTTGATTTTTTAACTTTTAATTAAAATTATTTTTTCTTTATAAGTTTAATCATCATTTTAAAATTGATTTGATGAATTTTATTTTATTAAAAAAATAAATATTATAAAATAACATAAACTCGTTACCTTTCAATCGCCACTTCTTCGAAAACTTGCGCTAGTCTTTTTTTTTTTTTAGTGACATTTTCATTTACAAAGCGCATTTGCAGCATCCATAAATTATGTTTTTGACATCAATTCATTTTTCCTTAATATATGTCTACTTTTAGATAATATATTTAGATCTTTTAATTAAATTAGAGTTAATATTAATTATTTTATTAATTATTTAAGTCATTTTTATAATATTTTTTAATTCTAAAAAAATTATTATTAAAAATTTTATTGTAACATATAATTTAATCTTAATAAAATTCTATTATACACATAATTTTATTATTAAACATATCATTTAAAATTATATTATAAAATATAATTCTAACTCACATAAAATTATATTATTATACATCTTACTGTTATAATAAAACTTTTATCTTTTAAAAATTTTATTATTTACATAGCATTTAAAATTCTATTTTAAAAATATAATTTATCAATCTATTTCACTTGACTTTTATAATGTAAGTATCAAAAACTTAAATCATACATTAATAATGTAAGATATTTTTATAACTTTAATAAAGATCTCATATTTTTTAAAAAGAATTATAAATGATATTTTTTATTTAATTTTATTATAAAAATTAATTATTGTATTTTAAAACTATTATCATGAGATGATTGAAATAAAATAAAATTATTTTTAACAAATTTAAAATTTTTAATAAAATTTTATTTTCTAAATACTAATTATTTATGTATTTGTTTTTTATATAAAATCATAATAATGAAAATTAAGTTAAGTGAATTAAAGTATTCAATGATAAAAATAATCTATGTTTATACTTGATTTTGAATAGAAATTGAACCAACTTCAAGCTTAGCATACCAATCAAAGTTATTAGCTTTAAGAGAGCAGACAAACTAATTGACTAGCAAATTGGTATAGCTACTAGCATTATTACATGTCTTCATAAAGTGAGCAACATGTTATCTTGGATTACCTTTACCATTAAATTGTTGAAACTTTTGATATAACCACTAGTTGTTTATTAATTAACTAATTTATAAACTTTAGAATAGGACAAGTTAATGGTTTGAATTAAATTATACATAATTTACAATAGTCTAAATAAGAAGTGCACAATAATATAGGATCAAAGTTGTGTATGAATACTTGAGTTATTATAAGATTTAATTAACAAGTTAGATGATAATTATATTGAAAGACTAATAGATTATATTATTTCATGTATAAGTTTATTTAATTAAAACATATGAAGATACAATTATAAAATAATGAATAATGATTACTTTTATAGGTAAGCATATAACTACAGGTTGAGATTATATACACATATATATATATATATATATATTAAATTTATTATGTATGCATGCTATATGAATGAATATATATATATATATATATAAATATATGTATAAGTTCAAGTTATATAATTTATTAGCACATAATCAAGAAAAGAATGAGATGTATAATTTATAATTGTGCTTAATGTGCATGTTTTTTTAGTAAATTGAAGTTGGTCAACATGTGATTTATGTTGACTTTTAGTATATGAAGATGGACAAGTGATTTTACAAAATGGTATGAGAAATAAGAAAGGAGTTTGGTACATAGGACAAGACTTCACCGTTGAAGTAAGATCTTATTGCTTATAAGGGTGGTGAATTAATCTTATGCAATAAGATTTAATTAATTAATCAATTAAATAATATAAGTAGGTGGGAATAGTTTGATGAAGATTATTGGATCAGTAGAATAGACAAAAGGAAGTTCTAGCTAAAGTAAGAGGATCTAAATTGCTTATCAAGATTCATCTTTGATTTAGCCAAGTTCAGGTGAGTTCCAAGTTTCTATAAATCCTTATGAACTTATTTATAAGTGTGAAGTCTAGTGGTCATAAGAGGGGTCGTTTAGTGGAAGAAAAGTAATCTTAATAGGCTCGTCAATGCTTATCTATATGATTAATATGTAATCAATAAATTACAACCAAATTATGAATTGTTGTTTGTATGCTAACCAATTAAATAAGGATGTAGTAGGATTATATTTATTTGTATATGATTTAGAAAATTATTGAGACAATAAAGAACAAAGCTTAGAGTTGATTACATATTACTTTAGAGAGGAATAACCATTTGAATACTTACCTTTGTTGTTGTGAATGATGATAGAAGGAATAACTTGTGTGCTTGTCATACATGTTAAGAAATCAGTTATTTAGTGTATGAATGCCTTGCATGTGTGTTGCTAATGGACTATTAACATATTAGTTATGAAGTCCTTTCTTTAAGATGTATACCATACCCCTTTTCTTATGATTTTGTATCTATGGATGTAAGTATATTATATGGTTAGACTAATGAATTTAAGTGGTTGGGATGGGGGGAATAATTGTGCAATGTAGGTTAAATGAAAAATAAAAAGTATAGATTGTTATGATGTCAACTTTAGCCTAGGGGTTAATTAGAATTTGATGTGTAAAATGATTATAGCACCCCGTTTGGTATTATCATAAATTTTAAGTGATGAGGGCATTGTTTAATAAGGATTGCTTTTTTAAATGCAACATGTTAATGGCCTTGGAATTAACCTACTGCCTGAAGAAGGTTTGGACCAAATGGCATGCTCATTAATGAGCTTTGATAATATGAACATTGATGATGTAAATTTAAGGATAATATCTGTTGACCCTGACTTTTCACTATCATGCAGTTTCGGGTTTCTATTGATTCGGCTCGGTATTAGTCTCCGATATCGACCCTGATTTTGCACATATGCCTCTATGGTTTCCCCTGAGCATTCCGGTGTACAGGGCACATCATAGTTGGTGGGGCCTACCACGACGTCTGGCAGGGCCCACCACCTCTTAACAGCATATTCTGAGTGTTCTGTGCATACAGAGCACACTTTATTCTTGCCTACGCAAGGCAGAGTACACATAATGCAAAATATTGCATTTTAGGCACTTGGCACTATTCACCCTAAATAGTACACGGGTGGAGCCCGCCACCTTTATCAGCCTATTTTGATTATTCTGTGTATACAGAGTACATTGCATGTTGCCTACGCATGGCATAGTGCATGGCATCTCGAATGCCATATTCCGGGCCCGCTGTACTACGGGGCCCACCGAAGGCATTGGTGGGGCCTACCACCTCTGTCAATGCATTCTAAGTATTCTGTATGCATAGAATACATCCTACACATTGCTTATGCAAAGTAGAGCATTGGCATGCTGAATGCCACTTTTTGTGCCATAACAGCATTGTGCGCCCCAAAATGAGCCCGTTAGTGGAACTCATCGTTCGGGGCCGAATATGGCAAAACTCAAAACTGCAAAGTGACTCAAAATGTCATTTGCATCTTCTTGGACATATGGCATGCATCCTGTTTTGCTTGTATGGGGTGGAACGCATAGCTATATGCGGTGCACATAACCTTATACGCACCGCATGTTACATAAAAAAGACGTTTGGTTAGGAGCCTTCTCGGAACCAAATCTGAAAAAACTTTGTACTGCAAAGTGTCTTCATATGTCAAATGACGTTTGTTTGACATATGGCATGCATCCCGTTTCACTCATACGGGGTGGAGCGCATAGCCTTATGCGCACCGCATGTTGCAAAGAAAAGACATTTGATCGGGAGCCTTCTCGGGACCAAACGGGATGTAAGCCATAGTGCACAATGCCTTAGCACGTGACATGATGCTTATAGGGCATGGGCTGCACATCTTGATGTGGCTATAGTGGGCCCTATACCACGAGTCTAAAACTATATGTTGCGCATATAGCACTATATGCGCAGTATATAGGCTATGTGCTGCGCACATAGCCTTTGATTTTTCAAACTCGGGGCCAAAAATTACAAAATTGCCACGCCCGATTTTTGCTCTATAAATATAGAGCTCGGGCATAATTTTAGGGATCCCGAATTTGCTCTCTAAGGGCACTAAAAACTCTGCCAAAATTCCCACTTAATTAATTAGGCCCCTAATTAATTAAATTGCTTGGATTTAGAGACTAATTAACCCTAGTTAGGCTCCCTATACGTGTAAGGAAGCAAGATCAAGGAAGAAAAGCTGCTGCTAAGAGGTAATTTTCGTATTTTCCCTCATTTTTCTTCTTTCTGCTTCTATTTTTGGGACTATATGCTGCGCATATAGTCCTATGTGCGATACATGTAGCATATGTGTGGTGCACATAGGCCTATATGCTACATATATAGGCCCCAGATTTCAAAGAAAAAGCCATTTTCACCCAATTTTCATCAGTTTTCTTCCCGATCTGGCCACTCCAGTGGCATTCAAGGCCTCCCCATGCCTTGGGTGTCCTGGATCTACCTTAAAACTTGCTGGATCTTGAATAATTTTAACTCTAAAATTATTTTCATGTGTTAGATGCAAATCCACGAAGAAAAACCCTATTTTCAGGTCTGATCTACCTAGATCGAGGTCAGATCTAGGGTTTCTGTTTGAAAATCTTTGATTTTCTGCCCCTTTTTCAAACTATGTGCACCACATATACATCTATGTGCACTACATATACATCGCCTGATCCGCTCTGGATCTGATTTTTCCAGTGATTCCAATGGCTTCTCCATGCACTTGGGCTTCTGGATCTATCAAAAATTGCTCAGATCTAATTGATTTTAGCCCTAAAATTGATTATTTCATTTAATCACGTAATTAAATGTTTGAGCTGCAAATCGGAGGTCGATCCGAGGTCAAAATGAGGTACTATATTCATTAAAGTTGTTGGATTTTATTCATAGTTTAATTCTGTACTGACAGATTTCATTTTCTTGCAGATTTACAAACTATGTGTGCCACATATCATGTTATGTCTGTAGTTCGTGTTTTTCCATAAAAACTGTATTTCGGACTGTATTTCGCTATATTTTTGACAGACCTAGTGGTATTTGATGCTTTACACTAGCTCAAATATTCTGGATACGCCATAAAATAATTACATTTAATTAATTTTGACGTCAAAATTAATTTTTACGATAAAATGCAATTTTTAATCGTATAAATGCGATTTTTGAAAGGATTGGAATTAATTGGTTGAGTGGCTATCTCCAGTAATTTTTGTGTGATAATAGCCCTCCTAATTAATTTTCCATGATTAAAAAAAATAATTTCACCTAAAATAATTTTTATAAAATTAATTTTCACGATCTGGTTCGTGTTAATTTTTATAATTATTGCCTAATAATTATCGAATTTTGACTCTTGGTTTGTGCTTTTAAATGGCACTGGACTAGTCAAATAAATCCATTTGTGCTACTAATGAATTTATTTGTTTATTTTACATATTAATCCATTCGTGCATTTTGGATCGTGCAAACTCGAGGAGTAAGGGGGTATTACTTAATACCCCGGAAATTATGTATGCGAGGACATTTGTGTAATAGGGTAGAGTATTTATTGGCTTGTAATAATTAATGCCCCCTATCTCGTGTGTATCCCTTAATTTCCTCGACTCCCTTTCACCGACCATTAAATATTATTATTCGTTATTTATATTTGCATAAATATATGTTATCATGTCACATGTCATGTCACATGACACAATCACATACTACTATGCATGCCATGCATATATCATGCCATAACATACTGTATTTCATATGCACATACGTATAAATATGCCAATACACCAATAAATGCAATGCAAAAATACGCGCAACTTACCATGCATATATATATGCCATGCCATGTCATATACTATGCCACATCGTATGCCATAACGTATGTCATACCGTATGCCACGATATATACTATATTGAATACACATTCACATACGCACTACTATGCCATGTCATACATCATTTTACTTGCCATGCATACGGTATGTCATTCATTATGCCATGTCATACACATATGCCATGTCATACACATATGCCATGTCATACATCATTTTTCTTGCCATGCATATGGTATGTCATCCACTATGCCATGTTATGCATATGCCATGTCATATATCACTTCACATATCATGCATATGGTATACCATACACTTTCATATCATGCATATGATATGCCATGCATTATTTCATATGGCATGCATTATTTCATATGCCATGCATGTGGTATGTCATTCGCCATACCCTGCATATGCCATGCCATACACCATCTCACATATCATGCATATGATATGCCATTCATTCCATATGTCATGCACATGATATTTCACACATCATCTCACATGTTATTCATTATACCATGCCATGTCAGTTCATACACCACGCATACGCTACATGCCAATATGATCCAAAACGTTAACGCATAACGTAATATGCTATTTGCCATGTTATATGCTTATATACATGCTAACTTGCCATATCATGCATATGATATGTCATTCACGCTCACATGTCATGCAAATGCCATGTTATGTTATTGTTACTTCACATATCATGCATATGCCATGTCATATAACATGATATGTCATTCTACGTACAACCTTGCAACGCCAAATCATATATCGCGCTATGTGCTTACATTTACGCTCGTATGCTTGCCTGCCTAGGACAATCAATCCCAACTAGAATGGTAAAATCAATTTTGGAAACTCATAGAATAGATCTCCACCACCCGAACCCAATCTCTAAAGGGTTTAACTAGCACTCATGCTATGGGTTGGTTGGACAAATCTGGAACCATCCGGTGGTGACTCCCTTGCGACTCTTTTAAGTCCGTATCATTCCCTAAGGGAACCCCTTAGGAAGATTGCGCTTTCGCTCCAAGTGCGGTCCTTGGTCCGTGAGCATGTAATGGATAAGCTGTTAAGTTGCCAATGCATCGGTTAAAGCTAACATTAATCTTAGTAGCATAAAAGGATGCTAATTTGGAGATGTAATTAATTGAGTGAATCACTTAGCATCTCCTATTTATAAATGTAATTGGTTTATGATATGGTTATGGTTTGTATATGGCCTAACATGCAAGAAGCATAACATAATTAATATAGAAACATTGGTCTAAAACACCTATTTAACAAGTAAGGTTAGATGACATATATGCATGCCTTTAAAATAGGGTAGGCCGTATGTCTTTCAAAATGGAGGTTTGATGGTGTCAAGTTAAAACATAGTTACAATTTTTTTATTAGACTAAATTACACCACTAAATCCTACTACTTTGAGGAAGACTTAAGCAGCTTGGTAATTAATGAAATGTTGACTATGAGGCTGATATATATGTAACTAATAATGCATAGGAGAGAAATTAGTTATTCTTACATTAAAAACGTTTATACTAGCCTTTTTACTTAATTATTATTTATAGAATAATTTGATGAAGCATAGATAATAACCATTCATAAGTAATAGTAAAAAAAAGAGTAATTAAGCTACATAAAGAAGTTACCTTGTTAGAGAACATGGACAATAAAAACTAGT
Organism: Dalechampia spathulata; assembly: GCA_948192965.1. Classification (NCBI taxonomy): domain Eukaryota; kingdom Viridiplantae; phylum Streptophyta; class Magnoliopsida; order Malpighiales; family Euphorbiaceae; genus Dalechampia; species Dalechampia spathulata. Next base: position 12,335 of record CANYBF011077338.1, read on the forward strand.
GAGCTTATCTTATGTATAATAGTTTGATCATAATTTGATTAGCGACAAGCTACCAATTAAGAATATGAACCATTGAGATGTCATATATGCTTATAACTAATTCATATTGCACATTGGATTAAATGGTAGAATTATCCATAGTGTACATTGTTGACCTTGACTTTTCTCCATTGTATGATTTTGGATCTTTATTGATTTGACTAGGATTTAGTCTCTGGTATCGATCCCGATTATACATATAAGCCCCTATAACTTCCTCTGTGTGTTCTGGTGCGCAGAACATTTCAAGACTGGTGGGGCCCATCATGGCGCCTGGCGGGACCCACCGCGTATTCTGAGTATTCTGTGCATGCAGAACACCCTTTCCCTATTACTTGTGCAAGGCAAACCGCCTGAAATGCAAAACATTGCACTTTTGGCCTCAGGTACTATTCATTATGAATAGTACATAGGTGGGGCCCATTAAACAGAAGCGGGGCTCGCAGCCCCCAATAGCCTATTCTGTATATTATGTACTTACAGAATACATTTCCCAGTTGCCTTACGTAAGGCACAACGCTTGGCATCGCGAATGCCGTCTGCTGGGCCTACTACGCTGTGGAGGCCCACCTAGTAACAGCGGGGCCCGCTGCCCCTATGGCCTATTCTGTGTATTCTGTACTTACAGAATACAATTCCATGTTGCCTTACGCAAGGCATAATGCTGGGCATCGCAAATGCCATCTTCTGGGCCCAATACGTGATGGGGCCCACTTAGCAATAACAGGAGCCCGCCGCTCCTATTTCCTATTATGTGTATTCTGTACTTACAGAATACATTTCACACCTGGCTACGCATGGTAGGATATGCAGAATGCAAAATATTGCATTTTAGACCTAGGTTACTATTCATTGTGAATAGTATGTAAGCGGGGCCCGCTTCCCCAATTAGCCAATTCTGTGTATTCTGTACTTACAGAGTACATTCCGCTGCTGCCTTACGCAAGGCACATCTTATGGCATTTTGAATGCCACATTTGTAGGTTCACCTCGCTGTGGGGCCCGCTAAACACTAGTGAGGTCCGCTTCCTACTATCGTCCGCTTCAATGCATTCTGTACGCACAGAACACACCTTATCTACCGCCCCACTTGAGGCGGAATGCTTGGTATGCTATTTGCCACTTTCCGGGCCCTTTTATGCTGTAGGGCCCATAAGGGTACTATTCATCATGAATAATACCCGGTTGGGCCCACTGCCCGAATTCACCAATCTGAGTGTTCTTGACGCGTAGAATACATTTCAGCTAGTGCCTACGCGAGGCACGACTCACGGCATCCCGTATGCCACTTTTTAGCCTTAATGGGCCTATTGGGCCCATTAACCAAAACTCGATGTTCGGGGCCGAATTTGAGAAAACTTATAGTTGCAAAGTTTCTTGAAATGTTGTTTTCACTTTCCTGGACATATGGTACGCATCCTGTTCTGCCCGTACGAGGCGGAGCGCATAGGTCAAAAACGCAACGTGCGTAGCGCATAGCCCTATAGGCTACGCACGTTGCATAGTAAAGACATTTGGTCGGGAGCCATTTCGGGACCGAATTTAGAAAAACTTTCTTCTGCAAAGTTGTTCCTCACGTCGAATAACGCTTATACGCTTCGCGGCGCATTCCGGAAGTGACCACAGTGGGCCTTACGCAAGAGTTTCTAGGTTATATGCGCGCACATATAGCCCTATGTGCGCCACATGTACCACATGTGTGGCACACATAGCCTTACATGTGGCGCACATGTATACAAATACATGCCAAAAATTACAAAATTACCACCCAAAAATTCGTTCTATAAATATAGAGCTCGGGTAACATTTTTTTGGATCCTGAATTTGCTTTGAGAGCAGCTGAAACTCTGCAAAAATCACTCCAAAAATTAATTAAACACTTGATTAATTTTTTTCTAAGGATTTAGAGACTAATTAACTCTAGTTAGGCTCCCTAAACACGGAATCAAGCAAGATCTTGGAAGAAAAGCTGCTGGAATAAGGTAAATCATCCTTTTTTTTTCATTTTTCTTCAATTTTCTTCTGATTTTCGGGTCTATATGATGCGCATATAGGCCCCAGTTTTTAAAGAAAATCATATTTTAACCCCGGTTTTCTCCAGTTTTCTTCCCGATCTGGCCATTTTAGGGCCATTCAAGGCTTTTCCATGCCTTGGGTGCCCTGGATCTGCCTTAAACAAGCCGGATTTTAAATAATTTTTAACTTAAAAATTATTTTTC